>CAKNEU010000201.1:0-46455 GCA_930272665.1 Mariannaea elegans | reverse complement strand
GGGGCAGAAATTGTAGTCACGTGATTAAAAGGTTGTGCGGATAGCAATAGTAGGTTGTGCGGATAGCAATACTCATTAATATATCCAACATCCTAACTTGAACCAGATCAAACCATAGCCCATTATAGCCGCTATCATATGCTTTTCTTATCCGACCCACCAACTGCAGAATATTTTCTGCCAATTGTGGCTGATATCTCAACCGGTTAAAACTACTAAAAAATTCTTCTCCCGAGGTTGGCTTCTCTAACATGGCTACCGTGAGAGGGAAATCCAACCCTAGACCTGTTGCTCCACTCGTAGGCCACTGCTCCATAAAAGCTAATTCATTGAATATACTCTCTGCGTACTCCTGGCCAACCCAGTCTTGGGTTCCGAGAGGAAAACGTAGACGGTGAATGACAAGCAGAGCTGCGGTACGGTACGAGCGGGCCTGGGCTAGCATTATAGCGATCTCTAGGGCGTGATACTTTGTGAAAAGGTCTGAAGGCCATTCAGGTGTCCAAGAGTTTATTTTACCCTCAATTTCATGATACGGATCATTCTTCAGATCCCCAAGAAGTACTATTGGTGCGTTGGTCTTGACCTGGTAACTTCGCTCGCCCAAGTCGAAAAGCAGAGGTAGCAGTGGTGAACAGAGGCCTACAAGCCTATCAACAACAGGCCTTGAAAGTTTTGGAAGCCGCACAATTGGCCTTTCTCTCCGAATCAAACTGTCGACAGTGTCCAAAAGGAGTGGTGCAAGAGTGATAGGGTCAAGGTTTGGTCGTTGCAACAGAGCTGGGTACCAGTCTTTGGTGCTCAACAATATGCCGCGTGTAATTGTGCGTGATAATGAGCAAGGGAGCAATGTGTTGTAGACAAGTAGGATTTGTCCCACCATGAGGACAACTGCGGCATGTTCCACGTCTGTTATACATGATGATTGGTGTCCAAGCCACTCGAGGCATTGAGAGCCGAGTGCTACATCAAGGCCTTCAACTCCTGTGGGTCGAACCTTTCGGTAGCTCATTAATTGTAAAGTGGCTGCGTACGCGGACATCAGAACAGCGGGGGCGCGAGTGAATACAAGCCGGATCGCAAATTGGAATTCGTCCGCAAAGCCTTGTCCCAGCATGAATTGCCGATGGGTTGCGAAGAAGCCTTCCTTTGTGACTAGAATTTGATCAAGCTTTGGGTAAAGTTTAAAGGCCGTTTCCAGGGGATATGGATTAAGGGAGCACCGAAGCGAACTGACGAGCGCAAGCATTTCCCACTGACTTGAGGGATCCAGCCTAGGAACAGCCATGTCCCACTTAGTAGAATTTTTCTCATGGTCTGACGAAACTGCTGGCTCGATATTATTAGAATTGGATTTGGAGCTAGTTGTGTGGTTGGTTCCTCGTTCTGGATGAGATTCAGGGGTAAATTCGATGATAGAACAGTTCCCATGCGGGAACTTTCCTGTACCAGGACGTCGACCCATGCGTTTCTTCGTCCTAGGTACGCATTTTCTACCAAGTGCGCAGCACTTAAGGCATGCTTGGTTCCCGTGTTCGAAAATACATTTTTCTTTATATCTGTGGCATGATTCGCATGCACCCGGTGAAGCAACTAGATTCGCTCGAGGATGCACGCTTGAGGAGGATGACATTGGAATGATGGCTTTGAAATGTGATGATACGGACGGATGGGATACCCAGCAGCCGATGAGGTAGTTCCGTCGAATCAGGGCGGCGTAGTCCCGATAGATACAGCTTTTCAAGCTGACCAACAAGGGCGAGTTTTATCAGTTAGACGAGTCGCTATACAAAAATCACCAATGGAGGTCACATGATTTTAGCATCATTTTATTGGACAATTACGGAACAGTACCACTTTAATAGTAATCTTCGTAACAAGCGCCCAAGCTGAATAAGCAGATCCAAGTCAATTATATTGTTAATCGGTGAGCTTTAGTAGAGCAATTATTCTGAAAATTAAAATGCTCGATATATTAGGTCAGAAACAGTAGTTACCAAATACGCAATCTACTTAACCATCGCAAAACCTGATCCGGGGGTTTAACTTGACAGGGCTGCCGATTCCACTCCGCCCCTCGCCTACTGTATGTTCCCAAATTCGGTGCTGAGGGCAGAACAAATATCCTCTACGAACCTGTCCTCCTCGTGGTCGGGGACTCCCAATGCGCCTAGCTGCCATGTTACTGTATATACCATGCTTCGTCCCTTGACGCTCACGAAATTGAAGCAGAGTGGAGCGCTGAGCACATGTCCAGGTTGTGCAAACACCATACGTGTGAGTTTGATTTGTGTGTTTCCACCAGAATCAGGAGCCTCGTGCTGCATAGCGTCAAAGGCCCCGATATTACTTACTTCAAATGAGCAGTCTCGCTCCTGTCCTAGCTTCCCGGCTGTCCACTTCTTAATGTTGGACACGTATCTTAGTAAACCGACGGGCTGGTCCTGTAGAGTTGCGGCGGATTCTGCCAACTTTTGTGTCGCTAAGCGAGCCTCTTTCCAGTTTTCTTCGGAGAACGGTGTGGAGGAATCCACTCGTTGATGGACCATATAACATCCCGAAATATAATTTCCCATCTCTTCATTTGATATACTGATGGATCTGCGCATGTTGACAGGTGTCTGTGAAATAAACTGGGTGATGTTCGGATTTTGGACAACCTTATCCAATGCCCGCACAATAATTTGGTGCGCCATCCCGGTAAGCTTGGCATCATGTTTTCTCGCCACAGTCAGAGCCCTTTCAAGGTGTAATCTCTCAATTTCTCGGACTTTGATTCTGCTATGAGAACCCTTCGGATTTTTCAAGACCGGGGAGCCAGTCCAAGTGTTCGCATTAACGGCAGAAACGGATACTCGTAGACCAAGAAGATTTGCGACAAACTGTGGCAGCAGAGACTTTACAAGCGGTGCCAAAAGGTAAGACCAAGAAATTGGAAGTCTTTCAGGCGTGTCGAATGGGTCGGAGAGTCGTTTGGCTGGTGTCTCAACAATCCGCGCTACCGACAAGTTGAGGCTAGAAGAATCCCGGCATACTTTCAGGAATGTGCGATGGAAGGCTGTTCCAGTCGGTCCATCTCCAATTCCATGGGAATATCCGAATGCAACAAGACACTGGGATGATTTCAAAGGCAAAACAACAATCCTCCACGAGGGAATGCCGGAAGGAAACGGCTTGTCCAAAAGCACGGCAACCACCTTCTCTGTTGCAAGCAAGTCGTCGCTAGCTTCATCGTTGGTAACAATTGAGACGTGATTCTCAAGGTCGATGACAGGAACACGCTCATAGAATGGCTTCTCCGTGTTTGCGTCTTTGATGCTGACGCACAAAAAAGGGTTCGCCTCGATACATTGTTTGAGGGGGTGAAAAAAGGTGCTAGGGGAAGCAATTGAAGCTTCCTGGGGGAACTCGTAGACAGCGCCAACAACCACGGCGTTATAGATGCCTAGATCTTCACGACTGATGGCGCGACGCTCGTTGGGGCCTTCATGCTTCAGCATAGGTAAATTGGCCACGGTTTCTCCAGGTTGAAGGTGACTTACTTGCGAATCGCACAAACTCGTTCTTACCGGGCATTATCAGTCAGTTGAATATAGGTATAATGTTGATTTGTCCACATTGGGTTCGAATGAAAAGGCTAGAAACTCTGGTGTTTGGGGCATAATATCCCTTATATACCTGTAGGCAGCGGTATAGCCACTCTCTAGCGCCGAGATAGATTTCAACATTGTTAATACAACTCGTCATCAACCTGTTTCGACCGGCGATGAAAATGCTGCCCCTGAACGAAAGTATGCATTGGGTTGAAAAGGTCCGGCAGCTTGAAGATGACATGTGGGGCTGCAACCGGAAACTTTTTTCTCTTTGCAGTTAGACGAAGTACGAAGGCCTGAGTTAATACCCATCGGATCCAACTCGCGATCAAAGCGGAGCCTATCACTAACCCAGCTCATCTGTGAGACACGAAGCCAACACGCCACCGCCAATGATGGCTGGTTGACGACCATTGACAACCCTGACAAAGGTACTACCTCACGATTCAGCGCAGATAGTGAGATGATGTATTATAATGCCCAACAATATAATAGCTCCCAGGACATGTTTATGCTGATGACTGATTGAGATAATAATCTCCGAAGTTTTGGAGACTGAGTTGAGTATTATTAGTTACTGGGCAACTTTTGGTGTTGACAAGACCTAGATAGTAATGTTCTCAAACATAAAACTAGCTCTCTATTTTCATGTGATACTTGGAGAGCTTATTCATCTCATGCGGTCGTTCAACGTTATGGCGATGACGCCAACACTTTCGCCTGATAACGTTGATCACTAACGGTGGAATTATTAATCGTGAAAACGGTAAACACAAGTCGTGAATATATAAAAGCCGGAGTCACATTATTTATTGCTCGTGTTGGCTGCACTTAATAGATAGTGTAACTCAAGTATTCACAATTTAACGGTGTAAACCAACAGGCACGAGGCAGCATCCAAAGGCTGGCTCATCAATCTATTAACATTGTTCTTTTCACCGAAGGGGAAAATGTCGAAACAGAAGATTTTCTTGGTCGGAGCTACGGGCGAGACGGGCAGCTCCATTCTCGAGGCTCTGATGGGAGATGGGTCGTTCGTAAGTCGTCCTCCCCTACACTCCATTTATCCTTTCTTTCTTCTCTTTCGTCCATGGTTTAATCACTTCTCATTGATTTTAATAAACTGATTGTTCTTAGGATGTCACTTGTTTCATTCGCACCGCATCACTCCATAAACCTTCCACTCAACACCTCAAAAGCCTTGGCTTGAAGGTCGTCACTGGCAACCTCAATGGACCAATCCAGGGGCTCATATCTCTACTCCAAGACATGGATACTGTCATCAGCGCAATTTTCCCTCCCGACGCCCGTGACCAAATCCCCCTCATCGACGCCGCCGTCGCAGCCGGTGTCAAGCGATTTTTACCCTGCAACTGGGGCACGCCTGTTGCGCGAGGCGGCATCATGGACCTGCACGATCTCAAGGAAGAAGTCCACGACCACATCTTCCGTAAACGACTAGGATTCACTATTATCGACATTGGGTATTGGTACCAGTCTTCTTTTCCCCTTGTACCAAGCGGTAGATTCGATTATGCAGCGTTTGCGCCTCTGAATGAGTTGTACGCGGGCGGGACGGCGCTAAATATGCTCATGGACCAAGGAGATGTGGGAAGGATCACGGCCAAGATTATTAAAGACACGCGGACCTTAAACAAGAGGGTGTTCGCATACGGAGAACTTCTCACTCAGAATGAGATTCATGCTATTATTGAAGAGAAGACGGGCGAGAAAATAGAATCCCCTCCCGTGCGTGCTCATGCTTCACGTTTATTTGGGGCAAGTTGGCTAATGCAAGTATAGAAGTCGGTAGAGGAGATTTACGCAACTCTTGACGCGGGGAAAAAAGAACACGAAGCTAATCCAACAGATTTAGCCAACCTGTACAAGATGGTAGGAGCCCAATATTCTGTCACAAAGTTCGTCAGAGCGGACAATACGCCTGAAAATGCCGAGTATTTGGGTTATATCAACGGACGAGAATTGTATCCCGACTTCGAGTTCAAGACATTTGCAGATTTTGTGGATGAGCTCATCGCTGGCACAGCGCGAAGGATCTACCCGCACGTACAGCTTTAAATACTTTCACGACTCAAAGAATGATTAGTTACTCCGATAGGCTACAGTAGGAGCTCTAGATTGGAAATTACAATTCATATCAAGCTGCCCAATAGTTGGCCATTCTAACTCGGATCGTTTGTCGGCCTGTTTTTGCGGTTTGTCGGTCGGACTCATCTTAGCTGTCCGATTTACTATTGCCCTTAATTTATCCTTTAGACCCCAAGTGGTACACCAATTTCCAGTCGCGCTCGCTGTTGCTTCACCATTTCAAAAACACATATTTAGAGAGATATGACCTTATGCCATAAAACCTTGACTATTCGAGGGTTGTTGGGTTAGCTCGCGACGGTCATCGCCTGGTCCTCAATGGCCACTTGAGCCGCGAAGTACCTAAGTAGGCAAGAAGTTGGCATAATTTGACATAGCCGACATACTTGGATGATTTGATTGTATCAGGTAGCTTTGGGAAGCTAAATTGATGTTTGAGTCCTTGAGTTTCAGCGTAGCATCCTGTGTCCGAGGTCCCTGCAATCTCTTGCAGACACGATTCATGTGGCAGCGGAGACGTCATATCGACGAGAGCAGACAATGTATGTTGCGGCGTAAATTTTCATTAAGACTCTTCATCTCTATCTGTCTGGGAATAGGTACCTCTGATGTTGAGAAGGATTGATAAAAGGTTAACTAGGGGTGTTTCTCACTAGGTATTCCTGTACGAGTATACTCTGAGGACTATGTCCTGAATAGAGCTTCAAGCACCGCACGTAGAGACATTTTATATCATAGTGACAGGACTTAATGAAGATGAGTTGAATTGGCTACTCGAAATACATAGCAATAGCTTCCATGAAGCTGGACACAGAGATGCCGCAAGCCGCGGTGAACACATAGCCTTAGATTATGAAACCCTTCATATATTATTTTCCAAAACTTACAGAAGGGCGAGTCCGTTTCGCGAGTGTCTCATTCTTACTAAAGGTAACGCGACCGTTTGCCGTGGGTTGTAGATTGCTAACAAGGATGGGCTAAACTCCAATACAACATGATACGACTTCCGCGAAACCGTTATGCGACAAATATTCTCACAAAAGAAAGCTAGGCGTAATAAGTCGCACAAAATCTGCCACAAAATTTCATTCCGAAAAATCAGTCGTGTAATCACACATCAGCATGCAGAGTATACAATAGTGAGATTTGAATTGTGCCAAGAAGTGGTGAGGGCGTGTAAGCGTCTGTGTGCATGAGCTAGGGGGGTGATGTGATGTCTGTGGCTCGGAGACACCCCCACCCCTTAGCCCACCCGCAGCACAGTCCTACGGAGTATGCAAGCTGTGGCTAGTGATGGGAGAGATCGGGTAAATGAATAATTAGAAGCCATGCTAATACCGAGTTTTATTACTAGAGGTCTAGACTGTTCGTTGGTTATCTTACGGCGCACTATAGTGGAGGAACGCGATGATAGGAGTGGAACCATTGTCGTGAGAGCGATGACAGTCTCGTATGGAACAGACCAAGGCCATGATGAGGCTTCATTATAGGATTTGTGACTTTCCGGATAGATCCCAACAATTGAACCCGTCCAACAATGTGTTGGATGATCCAACGTTGCACGCTGTCTCTGTTTTATGAGCCACAGGTTACAGACCTTAATAGTTACAGCACAAAGTTTCATTCCAAGGCTCAAGCCGCCAGCCAAACTCTGTGGTCTGTCTCATGCTGACTGGTACAGCAAGTCATGGCCGAAGCCATATGCAACCGCAACGGGCACACCGTCATCCAGTAAGAGCCAACTTGGCGATGCCTTCATTAGTTGTTCGAGATGTTCAAGAGAATGTTGCCATGTCATGGATCCCAATACGTCCCCCCACAAACCGAACAACGGGTGACGCGGCACTGGCGTGTCCCCAGCATCCAGTCTGGCGTCAGGGGTTCACCCGTTTCAATGGAAAATCCTCCTGTCTGCAGATTACTCGGGACCAATTTATTAAACAAACGAACGCCATGACTTGGCCTCCACTGCACGCGCCATCTTTTTGAGCTTTGCAATGGACCTTTTTGGTTTTACTCTTGACTTTTTTCTCCTTCGTTTTCTCTTCCCAGGTTATTGCTTGCCTTTTCTTGTTCCATTCGAAATTTCCATCTCTCACCCCCCCGTGGATACGAGTTCTAGTACCATAATAAAAAACAACCCCTGGATCCACTGAAAGATAATTGTCCATCATCACAAACTCATCTCGCACTCATCGAGTTCGGACTGAAGGGCAGCAAACACCTTCTTAGGCGTTGTCAATTGATTGCGGGGACTGTCCATCACTGCAAGGGAAGAGGCCATTCGGAAATGAGAGTCTCTGCGCTCTTCACGGCGGCGATTTGGCTCACTTTTGCCAGCGCTGCCGCTATCACGCAGGATGTCAAGATATCACAGGGCTCCGCCAAGAAATTCGGACCTGAGAGGAGTGAAAGTCGGCATTTCCCTGAGCCCAAATACTTTAGTAAGTCTATTTTACCCTTCCAAGCTTATTGGCTTTAGGGTTACGCGGATCTCGTATATAACTATACGCTCTTATTATCCGCGTAGCCAAAAGTCAACTTGTCAGAACCCAAGCTAACAATTTTCCCAGAGGAGTCTCGGTATGTCTCAGTCTCAACATGAGTCGCGATCACTAACCTAACATGTGTGGCCAAGACAACAAGCGCATTATGATGCGAGATTCGAAAAGGGTCCTCTCAAAGAGCCTGTCCAGCGAGAGGCCATTCGCATCCTTATCCAGACCTATCTCTCCACATTCCGAGACCTGGGTGTGCAGACATGGCTGATGCACGGCACTCTGCTCGGTTGGTGGTGGGGGAAACAGGTAAGTTTTTGACCATTACTACCCTTTTTATTTATTTATTTGGATTATTTCTAATCATGTATATTTAAAAAAAGGTCATGCCCTGGGATCTTGACGCCGACGTCCAGGTCACCGAGGCAGACATGTACTTCCTGGCGGCATACCACAACATGACCATCTGGTACTACAAGTACGGCGACATGGAGGAAGGCAAATTCTTCCAACTCGAAATTAACCCTTTCTTCAAGTATCGAGATCAAGACGACGTGCTCAATGTCATTGATGCCAGGTGGATCGATATGGATACCGGACTCTTCATTGACATTACTGCCGCAAGGTACAATCCTGACCATCCCAAGGGTGAGGGTATGCTCTATGACAAACATGGCCACGAGTACAGAGTGCGTTCCCCATTCTAGGAATCGAGTTCAAGAAGCCTTCTAACGCTTTGTAGGATACCTTCGTATTCCCCCTTCGAGACACGACTTTTGAGGGCGTTCCGGCTAAGATCCCATACCGCTACAAAGAAATGCTCGCATCAGAGTATAGTGAGAAAGCTTTAATGAATACCAAGTATCACTAGTGAGTATCAAAAAGCTTCCATGCCAAACGGCCTCTAATTTTGCATGTAGCCACGAATTCGACCAAAAGTTGATGAAATGGGTTCCCAACATTGACGTCTAGAGGGCAGCTCACCTCGTCTCTCAGATGACTCGCCATCTCCACTAAGACATGATGTATCATACTTGTGATACGAACCACACGAGAAATACTTGAGATATGTACAATTTGGAGGGCATACAAAAGGAGGATATTAATGATGATACCCGGCCCAAGTGAATGGGGCTATCTGTACGAGATAAGAACATGGCACATGGCGTCTCCGGATTAATAGCATTGAGCTGTATAATGGAATAGAGTAAATTTATTTAATTGATCGCTGAACCTTCAATGTGATGAGTTATTCTAAATTCGGCGAGTGCGGGTTGATCATGTTCGTATTGGTGATGTTACAGCTGCTTTCTTTCTATTAAGCCCCGCGACCTTCAACGCGTCTACCCACACGCGTCATCAACATCGCAAAACGTCGACCTTACACTACCACCACAACTTAGTCACCCTGTTCGTCCTTCCTCAATAACTGCGCAATTAAAATTACAGGAATTTCCAGATCTTCACGTATGCGCGATTCAAAGCTTACACTCCTCAGCCGTTGAGAATGGCCACGGGCAAGTCGCACGATCCATTGTCTAACTGCATCCTCACTGCTAACGGGCTCTATCTACAGGCCAAGACCGCCGGCGCGAGCGTCTCGGCGAGCGTCTACGCGGCGCGCAGTACGTTTTTCTTTAACGCGACCAAGACCTAACGCTCATTCAATCGCAGACGTACAAATATCGAGGACGATTCCTTCCACCTCGACATTGCTGGCCTTAACATTGCCACATCCGATCCGACTCTACCTCCAGCTTCATCAGCGCGCCGCACGCCGAATACGTCTGCTAAGAGGAGGAGGTTAGAACGCGAAGAAGTCCCGCCGCCAGGGTCTGCCCCAATCTCTGCACGAAAATGGAGTCCGCCGTCAGCGAAAGATCCGTACGGCCTGCCCGAATCATCTAAGGAGTCGATCGCGCCAGTCGTTGTGGAAGATCAAGAACCGAGTCCGGAGGCGAGGCCTAATGTTGAGAAGGAAGAGAAGGATAGCGCGGATGCACTACCGACAATAATAACATCACCTTTTATAGAACAAGAAGAACCAGAAGATGAGGATGCGTTGGAATATCTACCCCCGCCGATACCTTACCAATCACCGACGACGAGACGCCTATCTCGTATGTCCGACGAAATTGAAGAAAGTCCTCGCGATGCGCCAGGGACTGGGAGGAGACGGAGCGCTCTGATGAGTGACGCACTGTCTTCTAGTACAAGACTGCACAACGCTCTGGGAACAGACGATGCTGCCCCGCTCTCATCGTCGCCTTTAGCACGAAAGGTCCGACGGAGCTCCGTTGCAGCATCTATTTTTTCGGCGAGGAGCATCCGACGAAGTCCGAGGTTTTCAGGGGGGGATGACGACGTAGATGAATTGTCCCCCGTTCAAGCGAGAGACCAGAGCGCGACGGGTTTGGACGTGTCAGAACTTCGACCTATTGAGGAAGAATTAGGCGAAGAGGTGTCAGAACAAGAACCGTCGGTCAATGCACCTGAGGAACCTCTAGCCGACGATGAAGCCGAACGCACAGAAGAAGAGGCGGAGGCGGAAGAAATCAATGCAGTCGAAGCGGCCGAGACAATTGGCAGGAAACGGCCAAGAAGAAGCCCCCGACGACATTCCCCAGAGCTGGGATGGAACGAGGCCGATGAAGCCGCCCAGGAAGAACCAGCACCAAAGCGGCGGCGTAGGCGACAAGCCAACACAAGTCCAGCGACCCAGAAGCAACCAGCTCCGAAACCAAAGGCAAAATTGACGACGCGAAAAGCTGCCCCGAAAGCAACGTCAAAGCCAGCACCCAAAGCCATAGCAACGAGCAAAGCACGACGGCAGAGTGATCGACGACAAAGTGCAGACGACAACAGTGCTTCAATCGAGGTCACGGTGCAGCGATTCGTGAATGTTAAGAAGAATTCGCAGAGCGATGACGATGATGACCCGCTTACTTCCGAGGTGCCTTTTTCAACACGCGGAGAAACTGTCGTGGATGTTTTGGCGCAGGTGTGCAAGGAAGTCATCAACTCTACACTACAACAACTACATGAGGTTTCAAGTAGCACGGAGGACAGGGCGAAGAAGAAGGAGTTTCGAATCAAGATGAAGGCAATTGAAGCTTACCAAGAGGAGCTGGACTCCAAGTTGCTCCAACATGTAAGTTCTTTCAATGTTCCCGAAACGTGTAGGTATTAATGAACACAGGCAATTCATCTCAATGATTGGCACTCTTTAAGAAAGAGGGTTCGTCTAGCTCAAAAGGAGAAGATTGGTCTTCGAGAAGAAATCATTCGGCTCAAGGGGGAACGGGAGCAAGTTGCCCTTCGGATGGATGCCGTGCGGATCAAGCACGAAGAAGATACTAAAACCTCCAAGGTACGCCATCTCTTTTGGGAGTCTCAACTGCCCTGCTAACAAGTTAACTACGTAGTATCGCCTTGATACATCTGCAACAATGCACGACGTCGACCTCGCCATAGAACGCGGTCGCGATGCTCCCGAGCTCTCACTCAGGGAACAGAAACAAGCAGAACTAGCCAACCTTGAACTGCTCGTGTCTCGAATATCCAACGAAGCAAGCTCGAACAGCGCGACAGGCGGAATGCTCCAACAAGTCAAAGATTTCAACGCCTTTTTAGAACGAGCAGCCGTTGCGCTAGAATCGAGATGATGCAATGTCAGACAAAGCCTTGATATAATGATATGAAACGAAGACGAAGATGACCTGATATGCCAACGTTAACCCCAGTAATTTTTACTTGATTTTTTTACTCTTGCTTTGGTCATGGAGAGATATCATAGATACATTTATTCCTCTCCCATCAGTTGATTCTAGCATTGCTAAAGTCCATCTCGGGATGCTGGTCCTTGAATTTACTGAGGATATCCAGCCGCTTCTGCTCGTCCGAAGTAGGCAGGCCCTGTTCCTTCTGCTGCTGGTCAAACATCATCTTCTCGACCATGCCGCGGGTCTCGCCGTCGAGATCAGAAAGCTTGGAGTTCTCAGGCTGGATCTTGGTGACGTCGATTTTAGGCGCGGAGGTGACGACATGGGGCCACCATTCCATCTTGTTCACCTTGTCGAGGTGGATTTCGACCGTCTTCGTGTTGTCTGAGTTGGTCGAGAGCGTCCAGGTTGAGTCGTCGACGATGATGGCGTGGGGGAGGCCACCCTAGAGGGTATGTTAGCCGTCGAAGGTTAGACGAAGAGAGAGGCATTGGGAACTGTACACTGATGATTGGGTCCTGGCCTTTGATACCAGCAGAGAGTCTCTGCTTCTTGATATCAATAACGAGGTCTCGGGACTTGAGATTTCCGGGAACGGTAAAGGTTATGTCGAGCTCGCTAATGATTTGTGTCCACTTGTATGGGAGGGCGGCCTGTTCTTCGGCTTCCTTTGCGCGGGCGACGGCGTCGTCGGTGGGGGAAACGATGACTTCTAGAGGATGTTAGAGCCAATGACCACAGCCCCAACCAAGCCTTACCAGGCATGAGAATAGAGCTCGAACAGACCTTTATCACTGTCAGCCATGGTGAAGCTGGTAATCTGTTCTGCTATTTAAAGAGATAGAAATCGCAGAAGATGATGGAAACACGGCGTCGAGAAGGCTGAATGAGTTGTTATGGAGGGGCAGATGGCGGGTGGCAGAGCGGGTCAACACCCATGACAGCTCAGACCAATAGGAAGCTTAGTAACGGGCCTAGCTCCTGGTTACCTCAGCCGCGCCATAACAACCGCTTGTGAACTTGTCTTGGGAAGTCTTTATGCAAACAAATCATGATTACCAATTAATCACAACCAACACCCCCAGAGTCCGCCGTACATAACCCCGTCCTCCCTCCTCTCCCCGTAACTCCACTTCTTCATCGCCAACATCGTCGCCATGTCTCGTTTAGGCGGTGCCATCTCCGTCCGCCACGCCTCCACCGCAACCGCCGCCGCTCCTCCCCCCCTCGACCAAGACGAAACATGTCCCGTATGCAAAACCACCCGCTACTTCAACAAGGACATGGAATTCCGCATCAATCCCGAGTGCTACCATCGCATGTGCAAAACCTGCGTCGAGCGCATCTTCAAGGATGGGCCCAATCAGTGCCCCTACGCTGGATGCCACAAAACCCTGCGTCTGCGCGGCTTCAAGAGTGCCTTTTTCGCAGACTTGACGGTTGAGCGCGAGGTGGATATAAGGAGACGAGTGGCGGCGGTGTTTAATAAGTCGGAGGATGACTTTGAGAGTTTAGATGCGTATAATGATTATCTGTACATGGTTGAATGTCTCACCGACGACCTCGTCAATGGGTCTGACGACGCTCGTCGGAAAGCCGAAAGTCAACTTATGGAATGGGAAGCTCAGCACAAGGCTGACATTGAGCGCAATCGTCGCCTCGCCCGCGAATCTGACGAAGCCCGGCAACGTCGTGTCGCCGCCGAGGAAGACGCAGCCCGCCAGCGCCGTTTTTTAGATCGGCAAGCCGATGCTGAAGAAAAAGCCAGCGCTGCCAAGCTCAAAGAAGAATTCCTTGATACGATGCAAAACGCTGAGGTCGGACGTGCCACCGAAGCATTAAATCGAATTAGGCTCAAGAAACGCGGCCAACAACGTCGAGACGCCGCTCTCGATGCCGTAGCTGCTGCCGGAGGTGCAGGAAGTCTGTCGATTCGCGGTCTGCGTGATAAGAAAGTCCCAGTCGTGGACGACAAGCCTTACGATCCTTACGGTGGTTTGACCGTGATGCCGGAGCGAGTGGATGTCACAACAGAATCTTTGACGGGGTATTCAAACGAATGGGTGGATGCGACGCGGAACAAGACAGAGTTCCGTTCAGGAGGATACAGTACAGATGAGTACCTCACACGTGTTCTATTCGAGGCGTTTTCGGGATTGGGCGTGTTTGTGTGCGAGGAGAAGCCTGATCGGGGAGTTTCTACGGTTGGAGCCAAAGAGGCCGTGACCGGAGGCAAGATGGATCTTGACGATCCATTTTAGACATGGAGATGAGCATTCGGCATTGATCATTTCAAGATTACATTAAAGGCGTACATGTATTTCTCACCAAAGAGGCATTGGTATGGCGTTCCGGCTGCTTCTATATACAATCAAGGGGAAACGGGGGAGAAGGGTTTCTAGGAAAGGGACATGGATGAGCACCACGATAAAAAGCACTCAGCATAGAGACACAGTCTCAAAGATATCACACAAAGCACACTGAGAACAAGCAAGCAATGAACCGAAGCATAGGGAGGCAATCATCGAGGATAAGAATGAAATGATATTTAATACAACCATAATTTCCCAAGGATTTATGCTCGGCTAGTCCAAGAAAACATCACATAGAGATTATTGGGGAAAGGGCAGTGGTATGGCAAGACCCTAATCAAACCCAGAAGAAAAGATGTGGGATATCAAGGCGATTGGTTGAAACTTGACTGTCGCTAGCTTTCTAGAACAAAAGAGAGAACCTTTGATATAATAATAAGGGGTTATTGGTTAAAAAGCATTGTCGAAGCTCAAATGAGATGGTAAACCGCCAGCGTATGTCCTCGTCCCAATGCAAATTTCGATCAATCCTAATCCGTAGTCCTGTGTTTGATATGTCGGTTTGATTCGATCTGAGCCCATTCTTTCTTGTTCGTTTTTCCATCTCATCCCCAGAAACGCCTCGCTGACAATGCGGAAAGGGAGGTACAATATTTGAGAAATGGGCTCCTATCTGAGAGTATGATACGAGGGGGAAATGTAGGAGCCCAGGGGGGATTTAGGTAGTGTAGTAGGTTAGTGATATATTGTGACGGCGGCGAACATGAATGTGTCGTGCTTCTTGCTTTATTGCTGCCAAGGAGTTTGCTGCGCTGGCCGAGGAAATACAGGCAGAGTCTCCAGTTGATCAAGTCCTCCACCGATGGGCTGTTGGTTATGTTGCCAGCCCATCCCGGTATTGTGGTTCACAAAGGCGCCATGACGGAAAGGGTTGGTGCTGCCAGTAGCCTGAGGAGCGAGAGCAGCGCCTGCCGTCTGTGGCCGTTGCTCCTGGCTTTGCGTGGGCTGCGTGGGCGGCTGGGCTGCGTGCCTCGCAAAGGGATTAGTGCCGGTTGGTGCTGGGAGGAGAGGCGCTGGGAGTGAGGAAGCCGGCTGCTGTGGTTGCTGTGGTTGCTGTGGTGGCTGTGGTTGCTGAAAAGGTGAGCTAGAGGTTGAAGAGAACGGTGAAGTGTTTTGCTGATTGCGGGCGAAGGGGTTCGTAGATTGGCGGTTGGGGTTAGCGCTAAGGGCAGGAGTAGAGGCAGATGAGGGCATCGAGGTGGTAGGCATGCCAGTTTGTTGGGCCATGAGCATCGACTGGCGGAACGGGTTGGTAATCCCCGTAGCCATTGGTTGAAGGCCTTGAAGTTGGCCATTCTGCATAGGTTGCGTGACCGGGGGAGTAGTAGCCTGGAAGCTCGCGACAGAGTCTTGAGGAATAGGAGCGAGTGAATTAGGCTGGAAGCCCTGTTGAGGAGAGAATCCCCCAAAGCCAGTTGTGGTGAAACTGGGCTGAACCAATTGCGGAGGTTGCGGCTGTGGATGTTGACCAAATGCAGCAGGTTGCTGTTGGAAGGAAGGGTTCGAAGGGAACCCTGTGGTTTGGCTAGTGAACCCATTGGTTGGCTGGAAGCCCATGCCAGTAGCCTGTGCTTGGAAGCCTGTGTTCATCTGCGGCTGAGGTTGTTGGCTCTGGGATCCGAGGGTCGTCTGGTTCTGTTCGATCGAGTCGAAGAAGTCGATGAGATCAGGGTCAGGGCCCTTGTTCGCCTGGGGTTTCGACTCAGTTTTGGTACTACTTGAGCCCAACGTCGGGAAAGGGTTGTTCGATGCAGGTTCGGGGAACTCTGTATCCTTCTTCCTTGAAGCCGACACCGGCTTAGTGCTGGAGCTAGAACCACCATTCTTCTTCACCTCCTGCTCTGCCAGGTATTGCCTTCGATGAACTTCGAAATCCTCGTCGTTGAGATAGTCCTCAAGCTGTCTGCCCAAGTTAACAGGTGCATGCTTCAGTTTTGGGACTTCAACCCGAGTGTGATGCTCAAATTGCCTGGCGATACTGAGATACTGGACGACTTGGTCGGTTTGACGGGTGAAGTTTCGGTAGATGGACATTGCGCGCTCGGCATCGACTTTGGACATTTCGAAAAAGTGGCCTAGACAAGAGGGGTCAGTCGTTGCTAGGCTGAGACATGAGATGCGATGATGGCGGACCTAGAATGCTAATAAGGCCCTGGTTGAGCACCTGGAATAGTGCTAAAAGGTCCAAAACGAGAAGTCGGAAGACGGTGATTGTGATTTCGTTTTCGGGCTCATTCTCCATGACCTATTGAAGCATTAGCCCCTGATCTTAAATCCCCTTCATCTATCGAGGCCAACTTACATCACATTTGAGCAAAGCCGACAGCTGATGTTGAACGACTTCCGTCTCGCGCAAAAGACCCTTATCAATTGACAGTTTCTCTAGCCTTGATTCGGGAGCGCGAACCCAGTCCGTCTTCGTATCTCGAAACGCTCGCGCTCGTTCCGTTAAGTACCCTGCATAGTGCCGAATATTTCGTCCTTGGATTTGAGCTGTAGACTGGTCAATTACTTAACCCAATACATTCATCTCGGCAAGAAACAAACCGTCAGTAAAGCTACTGATAGCGAGGGTATTGCGATGCGCTGAAAGGTAGGCAAGGGTGACGTCTGGGGCGCCTTCCCGTATCATGAGGTGGACCGTGATAAGACTCTTGAAGACGACGGTCCATGTTGAATCACGCAGACGGTTCTGTAGGGCGCGGAAGACTTCACCGACGCCCGCCTCGCCAGAGTGAGTGGCTACGAGGATGTGTTCGATGTATTTTGTCTTGGGCGGAGCATTCTGCGCAGATCTGGCGTTAGTTCGACGAGATATAATGCTAGGTAGCGCGATCGAGCAGACACACTTTGATCTTGGTCGCGCCTTTGACGGACTTTTCGAAAGAACTGGACATGGCGCCAGTTCGGTTGGGAGGTTAACAGCGATACTTGAGGGAATCAGAGGCGGAAAAAGAAGTCAAATGGTCGGCGGTCGCGGCAGGACGAAGCCGGTGAAGACGGCGACAATGATGCCGAGAGCAAACACCGGCGTTCCGGGAGATCGGGGGACCGAGGGGTGAGGAGGGGGAGAGGCGATGCTGCGGGGCGGAGCAAGCTGTGAAGCTCGTCGAGTTGTTGTCGTCGTTTCGTTTGGGGTCGCCAGCGCACAACTCAACAGACACAACAGCAGAACGTGAGAGAGATCCGCATCCGCGGCCGGGGGGAGGGACGTGGGCGATAATTTGGGGAGGGGGCGTGTGGAATCTTGTACAAGTAAGCGTGGCAGGACGAGACAAGACATGGAGCGCCCCAGCCTACCGTCACATTGGGGAGAGTTGGAGGTTGGAGGTTGGCCGGGCTGGATGTACAGTGGACTCTTTAGTGGACTTCAGTGGGTCGTCACGTAGGCCCGGCCTCTGCGCAGGCCGGATCGACTTGGAGGTCTGAGATTGCGGAATACTTCTGCAAGGACCTGGTGTTCCGGCTCATCTTGGTGGCTGGCAAAGTCATTGCCACGTACCATGCTATCGCGGTACCGTTTTTGGGCCCGACGGCCTGCCACTGTAATTCCAGGGGTGGGTGCTGAAGAGATACAAGGGGAACTTTTAGGGGGCGTGGATGTCGTCACCAGCGAGCTTTCTGCGAGCACTGATCAACGGTGAAAGCTAGTGACAGCTTGCTGACGAAGATGAAGCTCCACCGATTTCATTTAGATGGCCTGCCCAAATGAGGCCAACTGAGGCAAATCTCAATGAGGTTGAATGCAATGAATACGAAGTTGAAGATAAGGAGATGCTACGGGACCACTTGTGATGGTGATCATGATGACGTTGTCATTGGCTCTTCTTGGAAAAGCCAGCAAGCATCTCGTTACTTTTTGCCTTCTGCTACCATGGAATGTGCAGTTCACGTGTCACGACGTTGTGGCTAGGGGGCGAGCTGGGGGCTGCGAAATTCCGATGCCTTCATTTGATGGAGACGGTTGCCGGCACACGTAGGACATGCAGTGACAGAGGTAATTACGAAGCAACGAATATTCGAACATTATCAATTAAATCTTCAATTCAATAAGAATCGTCGGGAAACGAGTACATGCCCAGCGCCTAAACTCAAGGCAAAACATCGGATACCTACTTACCTTTTATCGTTCGTCCCATCTTCAACATCCTGTCACCCCAAAGCCATAAAGATGAAACACTACTCTGTATCCATGCTCTCGTTCACAAGCCGGCCTCCTATGTTCCCGCATAAACCTTCTTCGATTCATAATAAGTCAGAGCTGTTTTCCATCGCGTCCGATGCAAACAAGGTCGGTGTGTCGAACGCCCATTTCATAATACTACCTCCCCTCGCCTCAAGACCACTTAAGCTCCCGAAGGAGAGGGTTTCGAGGTCTAGAGAGGCAGTATTTGCATCATATTAAACACGCGGTTCTCATCATCTGCGAGAACAACCAAGTTAGCAAAAAACAAGACACATGTTCAGTGCGGCAGCAGATACTCACATTTATTTGAATGGAAGGGTCATGAAGAGAAAAAGAGAAAAGAAGAAACTTCGAGCAGGCTGTCCGAAAATTTAAATAGGACCCCTTGCGGCTCACGCGTAGTGGGGTTCCCGTGGGTAATTCTTCGGCTTAACTTTTTCCCCCAGCGTACGGAGTAGCTCACCACCTCTTGTCAGAGTCGACCCACCAGATAGTTGACCTTGATCATGACTCAATTGCTTCCATTGTCGAATTGATACGTTTTCTTTTTTTGCCATGGTGCTTCCTCTCGGTCGCTGTGGCCTTGCGCTACGTCGCGGGACTTGTACGGGTTCATTAACGTCACTGAGAGCTCGTCCATGCCTCTATAGGAACTTCGCCCAGAGCTCTTTCGTTCGTACTTCTAAGCGGGAAAAGCTCTTGGGCGCATGGGAAAAATGTATGATGCTTTACAATTGAGTCAATCTTGATGCGCAACATCGGCTGACTCATTTCCGTTCAGATAATAACGCCGATATTCCTCTCGAAGACGGTGCGGACGGCAGACGAGTCGGCTTTCTTGGGAAGAGGAGGAATGTCTCCAAAAACCTCTCCTTTGCCGATCTCACCACCCCCTCTGGCGAAGTAATACAGATTTGCTCCGATGCTGGAAACGATGCCGACGCTCACTCCCTCTTCCGCCAAATCCCCGCCAACAGCCCTGTTCTCGTCGATGTGCAACAAGAAGGCGCCGAGCCCTCCCGCGAGGCCCTCAATGAAGCCTCCTCCAAGGCCACCGTCTATCTTAAGAACATTCGAACTCTCAACACTGTGCCCCAAAACCTCATCGTTACTCCCGAGGTGCAATTCCCACAAACCAAGCGTCATTACCAGATTCGTTTCCACCCAGAGTTACAAGCCCGCCTCAAGTTTCGGTCATGGCTAAAGGGAGAGTTGACCCAAGGTCTTTTGAAGAAGGGCTTCACGGACATTGAGACGCCTACGCTCTTCAAGTCGACTCCCGAGGGTGCGCGAGAGTTCCTCGTGCCAATGCGCCAGAAAGGCATGGCATATGCTTTAGTACAAAGTCCCCAGCAGTATAAGCAAGTTCTCATGGCGGGAGGTGTGTCGAGGTACATGCAATGGGCCCGCTGCTACCGAGATGAGGACTCTCGTGCCGATCGCCAGCCTGAATTTACTCAACTAGATATGGAGTGGGCATTTGCCGGCGCTTCCAGGGTCCGCCAAGATGTCAATGACATCATCCTAGCTGCAATTGAGGCATTGCGTCCTGCGCATAGCTATAAAGACATTCGAGGAGAGCGAGTGCCGGTTGTTTCCGAGATTCCCAACGGTCCTCGAGAACCTGGCGAGCACGATGCGCATCAGTTTACTACTCTTAGGTTCCAAGACAGTATCCGGATTTACGGGACTGACAAGCCAGATTTACGCATCCCGAATCAAGTAAGTATTCTCTGACTCGTCTTCATCTCTCCATAACACACGACTTACTCTATCTAGATTCATGAAATAGCCGATCTCGAACCCTACCGGCAGTTCGTGGGCATGATCACACATCTGAAGAACCCCATGGTTGAGGCATTCACATTCCCACTCAAGGATTGCTCTCCTGAGAAAGCGCGAGAATTTGTCATCAAGTTCATGGATGAGCTACCTACAGCATTGGGCGAAAACCCAGATGGAAAACCCCAAGTACTTATCTGTGACTCGAGGAAACCCCTCAGTGGCTTCTCGTCCCTCGGGTTCGAATTCCAAAGCGTCCTTGACCTCATCTCTGAAGGCAAGGAAATGAATGACGGAGACCTCGTAGTTTTCCAAGCCCGGGAGAAGCCTTCGGGTCAGTACTGCTCCGGTTCGACCAAGGTTGGTGAGATTCGAACCGCTCTCTGGAGGGCACTCGTCGATGCCGGCTATATGGAGAAGCCTCGCATGGGCGACCGCGGTTCTCTCCAATTTGTCTGGGTAGTGGAATTTCCCATGTTCAAGCCCACGGAGGAGGGCGAGCCGGGACAAGAGGGCGCAGCCGGAATCGCCGCGTCACATCATCCCTTTACTGCGCCTTTGTCCCAGGTTGACTTGGAGTTGCTCCTCACCGACCCCCTTCAGGCCAAGAGCGCGGCATATGACCTCGTTTTAAACGGTGTCGAGGTTGGCGGTGGCAGTGAACGTATCCATATCGCCGACCTGCAAGACTTCATCATGCGCGACATTCTCAAGATGACTGACAAACGCATCGGAGACTTTGCGCATTTATTTGAAGCGCTGCGCTCTGGCTGTCCCCCACACGCCGGGTTTGCCTTGGGTTTTGACCGGCTAGTAGCGCTCATGACGGATACTCCTACGGTGCGAGACGTCATGGCCTTCCCAAAGACAATGAAAGGCGAAGATCCGTTTGTGAAGGCACCCAGCAAATTGACAAACGAGCAACTTGAACCATATGGATTGCAGCTTCGGCCCCGAAAAGGCCAGTGAGGGACTCCCACCTTACATCACAGTCTCGGAATCACTGCGTGGCCAATAAATGCCACAAAATCTTCAAAGCGCTACGCTGTAATACTCGCGACTCATCTGTATATTTTGTCTCATTACACGGCGTTTGGAAGGAAGGTTGAATATCGGGGTACAACTTTGTAAATAATTGTAACAATACTCCTTATACTAGATGACGACTATGTACCAACAAATAGAGAGATGGCCAAGCGAGTCTGAATATTTCCATCGATACAATCTCACTGCATAATGTTCTCCCTGCCAGTAATGCGATGTTGCCTTCGCCAGTGCAGGCTCACCTCTTAGCTGGCAAAATTCGCCTCGGCACAACATCCGGTGAGATGGCCGAGTTGGTTATGGCGTCAGGTTAAGGTCACCTTAACAACCTAAGATTCCTGATGGAGCAATCCTCCTGGGTTCGAGTCCCAGTCTCATCAAAGATTCCTTTTTTTCTTTTTAGTCTTTTCTTCTTTTTTCATCCCACCAAGCAGAGGAAATTAGCGGACGTTGCAGTAGTTTACGTCGATCGATTAGCGAAGATGGCTATGGTTCGTGAGTAGAATCATGAACCAACTCCGTGAGGTTAAAGGCCACTAAACGAACAGTTCCGCTCTTACTGTTCAGCCGCATATTTACATCAATCAAATCGTCGTAATCCTTTCCACTTCACCAAAACCCCCTATCATCAACTCTTTACATGTAGGTTGTAATAGTGATAGTTCAGCATCATCACATGGGCATATTGGGAAACAACAAAATCAAGAAATGTCGTCTTGGTATCTGGTGAACTGATTATAATAAAACAAATATTTCTAGGTATCACTTGCTATCATGCAATGCCACCTCTCGTATACGTTAATAAAATAGAACCCATCCATGTTTCCCTTCCCTTTCCTGTACCCGTGTCAACTCCCCGCAATGCGAGTGTCTATCCGGCCAGCCTCAAAGAGGCACAAAAACTCCGTGAAATGAAGTAGGAAAAAAAAAATTCGGCCGTGAAATGAACTTGCGCTACTTGGAAAGAAGCAGCATCGAGTCGAAATGAAGGAGATCGTTTAAATCAAGAAGAATCCAAAGGCAGTGGCACCAAGGGCGAGAGCGACAGCCATGGCACCAGCCTTGCCACTGTGAAGACCGGTGGCAGCGTTGCCATCATCATTAGCGGCAGATGAAGCAGCATTGGCGGCACTATCGACAGCCGACGAGGCAGCGTGGACAGCCGATGAAGCAGCGTTAAGCTTGGTTGACAACCATGTCTCAGCACCACTAACCGCAGTCGACACATGCGAGGCAACGTCGGAGAACTTGGTTTCAGCACCATCAACAGCAGTGGAAACATGCGATGCAACGTCAGAGTACACGCTGCCGGCCTTGGAGCGCACACCATCGACCCAAGTTGAAGCGTCATCAGCAGCGCTTTCGGCAATGTCCTTGGCCGAGCTGATGATGTCACCGATATCGCGCTCCTCGAGGGCACGGGGGGCCTGGGTGATGGAGGCTTCGTAGGCGACCTTGACAGCATTGCCGATATCGTTGGCGCTGGTGAAGATGTTAGTATCGAAGGTGGAGGGTGGCTGAGGGGGAGAGAAGAGACATACTCCTGGTTAGAGGCGTTAGCGGCGACCATGCCGGCGAGGGCGAGAACAGAGATCTTGGTGAAATGCATGATGATTTTTATGTTTTTAGGTGTTTTAGGTGTTTAGGTGTTTGTTGTTTTTGTTTGTGTTGATGTACGGAGTAGTGACAATGATGTCAGTCTGTAGTCTGCGGATACGAGTAGATGGGAAGAAAAAGGTTGAGCAGCTGCAAGTGCGATGCGAGTGCTTTATGGTTAAAATCCTAGATTGGATATGGATTAAGTGGATTTATATGAGAGGGGAAGCTTGGTTCATATATGCGTTTCTCGCCAGTGCAAAATGCGTGTTTCATCCATCCAGCCTTGACTATGGCATAAATTTGACTACGTGAGACCCAGGGGGCTTGGGCGATGGCGGCACCCGGGGGGGGCGCCGATCCACACATTCCTAGTCGTGGTCCGGTCTGGGGCTGGCACAGCAGGATTCTAATCAGGAGTCTGTGGAAGGCGATCCTTGTTACTTTCGGGTCATCAGTCTTCTTTTCTTCTTTTTCCATTGGCAAAGTGACATGCTGACAGTGGGAACGTACACCTGCAGAACGAAATACTACATCAATTTTGGGAAGGTCGGCCCAAACAGCCTCATCCTTGCTTCCATCCTGAATGCCTGTGCGTCTGTAATCCGTATACGGTACTCAGTTCGAGCTCTGTAACAATTCTTGGCTTGCCACCCCTGACTACCTAACTTACCAAGAGTCTGGGCTGCGCCTTTGCGGCGTAGACTAGCTTCTCGGTACATACTGCAGAGCCCACAGAGGCATGCGTATGCCCGCCCACCTTGAGCTTAAGACGACGAGTTCACACTTTGTCACCTGCGCCATGCATTGCGATGTCATTGTTCAGCTACTCTTAGACACTCGGTACTGTAGTTTTTAACCCTTGTCTCCCTTTTCTGGTCTCGAACAGGCAAGATCCCTTGCTTCATTGACCCCAGATCCACAATGTAATTACCACGTAAGTTACTGTAGTTAGTATTCCTCCGGCTTCAGCGTAGGTACCTATGTACAAATCAACGCTTTTGCTGCCAGAGGCCGATCCCAATTATTGCATTTGATTCACAAGCACAAAACCTGAACAGGCATTAAACCATTCCGTGGACGCACCGCAGCATGCTTCTCGCGTGGCTGTGCCCGTCACCGAAACCTTTCCGACGCGTCCATTCCCGGTGAGAGACCCGACTTGTGGTTTGCGTGGCAATTAAACCTTCCCTGGAGGCGATGGCAGCCCCAGAGGACGTACCTCGTACTGTACGTACTCCATTTCATCACTGGAAATTGGCTAGTGACTAACCCACCTCTAGTGTAGTGCGCCTATTTTCAGGTACGTTGAGGTCCCGCCCCCGCCACGTTCGGGAGTCGCGAAAGCCCACCAGCCACATTTTTGCCTTGACATCTCGCTTCCCCCCGTGGCGCGGAAGCGTCTGCGAATTGAATTGCTCCGCCCTTTTCGGCTTGACGTCGCCCTGATTAACTGGGAGGCCTCGTTTAGTCTTACATATAGACATTGATCGCTGGTTGATTGCGGCGTGTTTTTCTCCTAGGTACGGGCTACTCGGCAACCAAATGCAATGCAGTCCTGACGTGGCTATCCTAAATGGCCTACTCTAGACCTTCAAGCAGGTCTCAGTTATGGCGGGCTTTCAGCCATCAAATTTACGTATTTTGCTCGGATGTCTCCCATGGTGATGGCCCTTTTGAAGACCCGTAGAAGATGCCATGCTTAATTAGTCGACCAGTAACGGCAAGCAACGTCTTTAGAAAGGCGACAGTGGATGCGAAACCTCAAGGCTTGCGGGACAACCCCAACATAAGCATAAAGTGATATGGGTCCGTCATCGCGTTGATACTAGTCCGTTACCTATTCACGTGCTTCGCAGCGATGCCGTCCCTTTCTTGATGTGGGTGCTAGTATAGCAGAACTTAGTAGGCCTATAATGTCTCAAGTCTGAGTAACGCATTTTGGCTCTTGTCTCTAGAGCATAGCCTACCCTAGATTAATCGAGATGGAGAAAGTAAAAAGAGAAAGAAAAAACTCAGACTTGCGGGTATAAGTTTAAACGGAGTAGAAAGAAGAAGCTATGAACTCGAGTTTATCAATCTTATCCCATACACCCCAATCCTTCTTCCAGCCAAATTGCGCCTTGTTGAAATTCTTTCGTCACATCCTCATTAAGTCACGTACCACACGGTTCTGTGAGCTCGTTCTAAATATTCCACATTGGTCATCGCCAAATCTTTGCGCTCAACATAAACGCAAATGCTTTTCCACCCCTAATGGAAAACCGCTCGATGCTAGCGGAGTGTCTGGGGTATTACTATGCGCTGGTGTGGATGCACTTGCATGCAGTTTGCAGCCTTGCTCATGTCGCTTCGCATTGAATTTTTTCTTGAACTTCTTGTCGCATAATCCACAAGGATGTGTTGGTTGGCTAACATTTTTAGTCAGTAAAAGGTCGAGCCGAGCGTGGGAAGAAGGATGGACTTGCGACTGATCACAGTAAGATGCAGCCTGTTGCGCCGCGGGAAGTCTAGCGCTCTTCAGGCGTTCGTACCAATGTTTGACTTGTTCGAGGACCCTTTTGTTGACTAGATCAAGAGACTCGGTCTGTTCCGATAGTACCACCTTTGCTGCGTGAGTGAAAATGTTCTCGTCGTGCGTCTCAGAGAGTGCGACATACTTGTGCGAACCGGAGGATAAATTCCTTTAGGTTGTCAATTTCTTGGAAGCGATCGCAATCGGAAACCTTTCCCGTCACAGATACGATTGCATCGCATTGCTCATTCCACTTAGGGTGCTTCCTTGCGGGCTTCAGAGACCGAGTGAAGTCGATCATGTCGTTGATGTTTTTTCGTTCCCACGCCATATCCTCGGGTTCTCGCCTCGTTATCTCCGGGACGGATAGCTTGTGTAACAACTCGCCGAATCGGTTCAGGAACATGAAAATGACAAGAAACACGTCGGTCTGTTTGAGAAGCTGATCCTGTGAGTCTGATGGGTTGCGAAACTGTTGCGCTCCGTCGGCACTGAATCCTAGAGGTGGTGTAATGAGTGGTACTGGTAGTGGTGATGGACTGTAGTCGTGTGCATTCGAATATTGCTCCGGACTGAACAGGAAATCTGTACTGACACTATTCGCAGAATTGAGCCCAAAAAGATCGTCTTGAGGATTATGCCACACGTGGTCGAATGCAGCCTCCCCAGGACTGATTGTAGGATGAACGTGGGTGGGCTGTGTGTTCATGTTGAGGGGAGTCGTTCTGTCGAAGTCGGGGGCTGAAGCGGCATCGAATCGGACATTAAATTCGAAGCCCTGTGGTGGCTGCGGAAAGCAATCACTATGACTCCGTCCTCGATGATAGCGTGGTACCATTAATAAGTCATGAGAACGCTCGCTGCTTGGATGGGAATGAGTCGCCCAAAGCTGTTGGCCATTTGAACTAATGGTGGCAGTATCAGCGCCGGCAAGCTCCCGACATAGGACATCGTTGAGGAGGCTCTGGATGACGTTGTGCTGCCGTGGTTGGTGAGTTGACACCCACAGCCTATTGTTGTCCCTGACCTTGGGCTGTGCCAATTCTCCCATATCGAATAGACAAAGGGCCATTACATGTGACAGGACCATCAATGCGAAGATCGTTCCCAAATCTTTGGGTATTGGCCCTGTGACAGCCTTCTCGAGAGCAAGGACCGCAAATTCGCACAGCCTGTCGGAATCGCCGCACTTATTAAGAAGTTGGTCGATTTCAAGTGCTTCGGCACAGCTGTGCTTTGCCCAATGCCTCAACTTCTCCCATATCTGCGCCATCTTGTTCCTCACATCCTGTGTTGCAGACCACGAGGAAGCCCACACACTGGGTCCAGAGCCGAGCGATTGCGTCTCATTGAGCCGGTCTTCCAAGTCGCTTTCAATTTGGCGCTCAAGCTCGGCCTGGTAAAACAAGAGGACGGCGAGGCCTCTGACTTTTTTGTCCAAGTCGATAGGCACACCGGTGTGTTCAGATGGGCTGAAGACTGGCATTGTGCTGGATAGTGCAGGGTGACCGATAAATTGAGCATTCAGCAGCATTGTGTCTATGTGTCTGTAGCCGTGGGGTTGGCGTGTGGAGCGTACATTTCCCTGTGGATGAGGTAGGCAACTTGTGCGTAGAGAGAAGGCAGCCGGAAGTTTGACGAAATGCGCAGATTCCGAGCACTCCTTTTCTGATTTTTGGTCAGAATTCTTTATGATATTTTAATATTCTCCTCTGCAGATTAGAAAGCTGCCTTTCAATATTCACACACCCCTTTCGATGAAATTTGATGCCATGACCCCGATACTGGTTAATCCAAGCCACGCAACAGACAGGGGGGAACGTTGTTGCGAATAACTTATTGGTCCTGGATGAAGAAAGAAGTTTTGCTCATTCAAGATGAGCAAGCTCATCGGGAAGAGCGGAGAGCCCTCTGTCCAAGGGCTATCCATCCGCCCGACTCTTCAACGAACAACACATCACGGAGCTTCCTAAGTGGGCCTCGCTGGCTGCCTTGTACGTCGTTGAGCGAACATTCACGGTGATCCGGCTCCTCGTGTATACAAACAGGGTGAAGAAGAGAAGACTTTACTCTTACAGGGAGCACTGGACAATGAAATACACTTGGTCTCCCTGGTCCGAGATTTGCTTTCTGGAGTCCTTGGGCATAATTTATAGCAGCACTGTTCTAGACCGTGTCATGTCCATTATACCAGCCCCTAGCATATTTCCCTCTATTCTCACCATGCTGCAGGTGTGATCGTTTGGGCAGGCGTATGTCCCTAACAATGACGCAGCGGTGAAGACTCGACGGTACGCAGTAGTAAGCCTCATATTTGTCAATGACGAGAGCAAGCGGGGAACCTTGATTGGAAAGCAAATCAGGGGCAGGTTACAGTGTGGCAGCCGGGATCAGAGAAAAAATCCCGAGAACCAGAGGCCCGACCCTCGGAGCGGAGATGACCAGTTGTTGCCTGAGAAAAAGCGAATTACCATCGATTTGATGATCAACAAAACGGACGCCTACGTGATTATGATGGGAGAGTCCTATAATTTGCTAAGAATTAATGTGCATTTAAAACGAGATCCCCAGCCGAAATATCGGAGACACTCAGCAGGATACATGCGTCAGTGAAGAATAGAAGAAGCACAGTGGAGGGAGGAACTACCACAGGAACGCTTACCCCTGGTCCTCCACGAAATAAACAAACACCTCCATATTTCGTGCATATTAAATTGCCCCAAAAGCCTGAGAAATAGCGGAGTGAAGCATGCAGGATCCAGGCATTTGGTAAGTGGATGATGGCTGGTGTCCTCGACATAACTCTGAAGACACCGGGAGAGGTTTGAATGGCGACGTGTCCTTTCGAAGAGCAGATTGGGGGCCTGAAATCGCTGATTTGTTGCGGTCACAGTCGTGGGCTTTGTTACGGGGGTATTGTTGGGGTTATCAAGCCACCTAGAGGCTAACTACCAACATGCATGAGGTTGGGCCTCAAACATGAGGTGAGGCGATTTCGTCAAGGTCATCTCAAAGACGACCCGACAGTAGAGAGTGACGAGAAAAATTCCTGGATCTTTCGATCAAGTTTGCGGCAACATCGATAGTGACCTTCGAGATGACTTGCTCCGTAAATCTCGAGAACTCGTGATCGAAATGTGACTTCTTCTCCCTCCTCACATTGTTTGCACAAGTCCCCAAACTGATGGGAACTCCCAAACCATTGAACAATTGTACGCTGTGGAGAAAAGAAAAAACAAGGAACAAGACTGCCGGGCGGCACAGCTCTATCGCAGAGTCAGCCACTGATCGGTGCGTCGAACCCCGAGTCCCGGCTTGCCTACACTTGTTGGTGTGGATCTTGGACAATGCGTCTTGGTGACGCCTCGGAAATACCACTGTGTCTACCAGTGCTGTACCTTAGGCAGAAGTCAAGATGTCAAAATGCGAATTACTTCGAGGTTGTAGGTCGTAACCTATCACTGCGCCTCTTGCTGGGCGTCATTTGGGTGCTGAGATTCCCATATGGGTGCGTGACTGGAAGGACTCAACTCGTATCCGGTTCTAAAATATTCTACACCTCATCGGCTTCACGTATATAGATTCGACACAGGTTTGCAGGGCGTTGAATAAGACAACCTCAAGCGAGAGGTCGTCGTAGAATTATAAAAGACACGACTGTATGGCGCACTAAACAAATGCATTTCACGCCTTGTTCTCGTAGATTAAGGCTGGATTTTTAAATAAAGCCTCAACGCGAATGGCTCCGAGCATGTGCACACGTCACATTTTGCAGCCCAAGCACTCCATATGTTAGCTAATTCGGCGTTTTTCGTACACCATGCTTCGGTCACTCTGATGGCTTCCCCGAACCAAAGCCAGTCCAAGTACTTTAATTTAAGAAACGAGGTGAAATAAATGAAGAATAACCTGTTCTTTCGTAAACCATTCATCCATGAAACCATCAATCAATCTATTCGCGTAAATATAAGTCATTCGCCAAAGATCCCGCGCCGTTCTAGCCACTCGCTATTCAATCATTAGTAAAGTCCGTGTTAACTTCCTCTAAGCTTTCTTAATAAGCTGCCGAATACCATCTTCAACGCCACGGCAGCGCAGCACTACTATACTATTAGTTCCTCTAGTCTCCGATGGCATATTGTTCGATGGCTGTGGGGTGCCTGGGTTATTATGCGCTGCTACGCTGCGGAGTTTGTCGCATGCATTGCGGTTCTTCTCATGTCGCTTGAGATTGCCTCTCTTGGCGAAAGTTTTGCGGCAATTCTTACAAGAAAAGCGATGCTTTCTCAATCTATTCAGCAATACCCCGGGGATGGAAGCTGACGAGGAAAGCCCTTGTTGTCGAGCAGGCGCCGATAGAGTCGCTTGCTCATCCGGAGGTCGAGACCTCTGAAGTTGCAGGTCAGCTTTCCAGGAGTCAACTTGGCAGTCGATTCGTTTTCTGAGGACTTCATGTTCAGGAGAGTTGGTCTCTAAAGCAATCTATGTCGTGTAAGCAATATGTCTCGCTAATCGCCACAGGAGATGCGACCTACCTCTCCGAACCAAACGATGAACTGTCGGACTTCATCAACCCCGTTGAAACACCCGCGGTCAAGCAATTTCGTTGCCACAGACACAACTGCCTCGCAATGCGGACTCCATTTCTTGCACTTCTTGGTGGGTTTTAGACCCTTGATGAGGTTGTCCTTGATGTCGTTGATGAGTTCTCGCCTCATTATCTCGTGGGGCTCTTTCACTGTCAACCCCTTGACAGATAGCTCGAAGAGAAAGGGTTTGAGATGATCTAAGAAGGTAAGGATGTTGAGAAATAACGGCGTTTCACGAAGGTCTTCGTCGGAAACCGGCGTCTCTGACAGTTGCACATCCGCCTCCGGGTAGCTTTGACTCTGGAACAGTATATTCGGACCCTGGGCTGGAAATACTGCATCATCAAAAGATCCCGAGGGACCGTTCAATATCGGTAAAAAAACGTTCTCATTGCGTGGAATCTGGATTGCAACCGAACCGACCCGCGGGTCTGCCACGCTGTTTCCCGTAATTCCAATAAGATCCTGGGGATAGAAGTCATTAGAGACACTTTTGGACTCCCTGTGTAGTCCTGAAGAAGGGAATTGCGTCTGTTGAATGCCGAGACCAGCGACACTGGTATGATCGAAATCGGTGGCCGAAGCAAGCCTAGGCTGGGCATTCATGAAACTGCCTGGTGTCGATGGGGAAAGCCCGTTGCTAGAAACTGGGTCCATATTGGAAAGAGGAGGGAACAAGTGCTCCTGGGAGCGCTCGTTGGCTTGGTTGAAGTAGTGAGTCGTCCAAGGTGCCTGGGAACAATCACTGGTAGGTACAACCACGCTGGGAAGCGGTGCAACTTGTTTTGGCCATTGGATCTCGGATGCGGTTTTGAAGTTACCCCGAGTTTGGAAAGGGTTAGAGCTTTGGAGAGCACTTTGCCACACTTCGCTGCCACCAAGAACCCTGCTCCCGTCCAAGAAGTTCTTCTCGACAAGGGAGTGGGATAGAGCGCGTGATAGGGAATGCAAGGCAAAAATGCTGCAGAAATCTCTGGGAATGGCCCCGGTTATAGACTTCTCGAACGCGAAAAGCCCAGCTTCCAGTAACCCTTTGGAGTTGCGACACTCGTCGTAAAGCTGGTTGATCTCGGACATTTGAAATAACACCTGCGCTCTTAAATTTTCCCACTCAACACTCATATTGTCCATCACATCTCGTATCGCGAGCCATGAATTTGTCTTTGAACGAGACTCGGGGCTAAGAAATGAGGGATTGCTGGATCTGACGTCCAAGGGTGAGGAATTCTCCGACTTGGTGAGGTCGAGGTACTCAACGGCGACAAGAAGACCGTGGACCCTGGCGACTCTATTGGTAGGATCGGGTACTTCTGAAGCTATGGACGGGCTCCTAGGCACAAGGTATGACCCCTTATATTGGTTCAAATAAGTGGCCGACAACATTCTGAAGCCGTATGACTGGTGTACCGACGTAAACGCTTCGTGGTGGGGATGGATAGGCAAGCAAAGAAGGCAACCGGAGAGTGGAAATAGGGCAATGAATGTTTGCACAGCTTTATATATCGTTCTTATGACGGCTTTATTGGCGTTGCATGTTCGCGATCATTGCCGTCAATCAACTAGCTTCGTTGGGGTTACGTTGACAGTTAAATCGCTGCAGCGCCCCAACGGACATTGAAATAGGATGATTAGCTGCATGAAGAGGCTCTGCTCCTCTGGTGTGTGAGCCAGTGCTCATCTTGACGGAGTCACTCTTCATCCCCGACTCATCAACTCCGCTTAACTACTGGATAGATGAGGGACAACGCATTAATGGACCGTGGAAGTGTGCGTGTGGGCCGGACTTGGCCGGTACCGTGCCGAATGGGGTACGTACAAGGTAATGGGCGAACTTCGAAGCTGACATAGCTCTTCATACTTATAATGAAGCGAGAAAGCCTCTCCACCTAGGTGGAGCATCTGATTAGACCCATACTTAATCTCTAACTCATTAATGAGCCTTGTGTCGGGGGATTGGGGACCTTACCGTAGATGACACAATCCTGGAATACGTCATTAGCAACGATGCAGTCTTCATTTGTTCCTTTTCCCTCTCTTTTCTCACCAATTCTAGGACTTTTAATATTCTAACGAGCTGATGTCACCCTATTTAGTCTTCGTCCCGATGAGCCCACTCGCTCAGCAATGGCGCCAGTCTAAATTGTCGGAGGTAGGTGGCTGGGTGAGGCTGAAGCCCATACCAGCACTTTGAGTAAGTAGGCGGAGTGACCAATTAGTGACTTCTGGTACAATAAAAGGAAACGTGCTTAGGGAATTTGAGTTGGAGGTAATAAATAGGACATGGATGGTGAAGCTTAGAGCCAGGTTTGGCATTCTGGATCAATTAACAAAACTGGACGATGAAGTGGTGAGGTAGTAGTCCCCATTTACTTAATTACCTGTGTATTTTATACCAAATTAAAAGGCTCTGTTATAGTTAGGGCGACCGTGTGTATTATAATCCTAATCAACGGTTTCTTCTCAAGTTGAAATGAAAGTGCCTATCTCAGGAATGGGCACGCCTAGAATACCATCACATTGGGGCGAAAAAAAGTACAGGCTGACAAGGACAAACAAAAGTAGCACAGACTGAGTATGGTTAAACCATGTAGAGCGAGTCCTAGCATGGGACAGCTACAGAGAATACGTATATTCCAGAAAGCTAGCAAGCAAATCGGTCGGTTTGTCAAACTCAGGGACCGGCGATGCCAAGGAGACATTAGGACTAGAATCGCATCTCATAGAGAAATGAGAGGTACACTATTCAGAATTTACCCTCGTAACACTGAGTGAGCGGGCGTTTCAAGAAGGTACCTACCTGTTACCTAACATATCCAAGGCTGGCAAGCCACCTACCCACTAACATGCATGAGCCACGACAGAAACAAAGACCAAGCAAGCTCCTTCAAAGTTATCTAGACGATAATACAGTCGGATCATTTGTCGTTACGTCATTGTAAAAGTGGAAGCAAGATTCAGATTGGGACGGGGAAGTCATGCGTGATACGTCAGAGGATCTGAGGATACCAGTGACCAATCCGGAGATTCTCACCTTTGTGTAGCTCAAGGCGCAGTTTCCTGGTCGTACTAGCTTCTCCACCCGAGTGCATATTGCCGCAGAAATCCATATAGTGGCGCAGTTTGTTTTGATTCAGGTGAGTTCCATCTGCTGATGAGCTTCCCAAACCCCTATGTGAGAGTTGTCGATCTTTTGGTCTCGGCCTCACTGGCGATGTTTAGTGTAGTCGACCAAGGCTTCTGCCTTCGGCAAGATTAGGTAGAAACCAAGATGAGAAGCCGTAGTTCCGTGTTCAAGTCATGTGGCACAAAAGTCGAAGCCATACGTTTGTTCCCGACTCGAGATAGAACTATAGGCGAATATGAAGAAAATTACATGACGTAGCTATTTTCAGCTATTCCAGCAGAGCAAGGGAAGTATAATGGGGATGTCATTTCAATTCTGGTAATAATTGTCGTACAAGTTGTGAAGCTAATAAAGAAAGGCCTTGACCCAACCATTTTGTCATCAACACCGCAAGGAAATATTAATTTTTGGTTTCGAATTTTATCAACAGTTTTATCCAAAACGCCTATAATCTGTTCCAAAGCCATTCCATGCTCATTAATGGTAGACTGATGCAATCTGTTGTTCCAGCGGGATACAATTCCCACTAGCTAGTCATGCTGCTGTAGCTTGGCTCAGCACTTGATAGTTTGGCGCTGGGATTGTTCTTCGTGTTCGTTGCTCAGGACAGTTCAACTCGTGTCTCCTCACATTGTACTTTCGTGTGAAGCCCTTTCTACAGTATTTGCAGGCATATGGGTTCCTGGTTGCCAATGTCAGTAGTCTATTAATGATATACCTTGGGTCGCGAATCGACTCACGTGGGTTTCCTAACCGACTTCTTTGCCAGGAATTCCACGATCCATTCCGCAAATTGGTTGAATTCTGTCCGGTCAAAGATCGCCTGTGTCATGTGAGTTGTTAATTATACGCTCAAACTATCAGTTGCCCAGACATCGGACTCAACTCACCATTCCAGCGCACAGCATATAAGTTTTAACCAGCGCAATACTTTGCAAATACCCGAGATCTACAAATTTCTTCGCCGTTGAAGCTATAGCCTGGTATGCCAAATCTCTTGACTTACTATCAGCTAGCATTGGCTCCATGAAATCTTTATAGATACGATCCCTCTCATGTTTCTTTTGCAGGTACGTGATCAGTGACTCGAGGTCTTGAGCTGTCAATCCATTGCCCGCGAGAGCCAACGTCCAGTGATTTATGTACTTGAAGAACTCTAGTAAGACCTTGAATACCTTAGTTTCCCGGAGGCTTTCCGCGGAAACTTCTATTTTCATGCGTGCTGGATCGCCCGACGACAGGCTTGTCTGCACTTGGGTGCTCTGATCTGGGACGTTGGGCAAACATATTTCGAGAGGTAGGCCGGGGTTTGCATGATTTGTGGTCAAAAAGGCCGAGGAGTTTTCGTATGACCCTGGATACGGAGTTCCGTAGCTCAGGAAGGATCCGAAGTCGAATGCATCGCTTGTCGCGTTGGTTGTTCCATAAACATAGTCTTGCAGTGCCTGGCTAGGATTTATGCTGGAGCCGGACCATGTGTTGGTGTGGGTGCCGTAGGTTTCATAGGCAGGCGGTGTTCCCATGTGGTATGTGCCCGTTGGATGAAACATCTGCGTGGGTATGGGTGCAAAGGTGGTTTCTTGGTTCATCACGGGTCCACCAATTGGTTCTGGGTTGACGGAACCGGCGGAGTTCCACTGATAGTTGCGAAAAGCTGGGCCTTTTTGCCCTCTGTCTTCTGTGAGGTTGAAAGACGTCTTGAGTAGTCGGTTTCTTGCCTCTGGCCATAGTCGATTAGCGAGTATCATGAATGTATCTCGCTCTTCTGGACGTTGAATGGCTTGGCACCAAGTCTCGATGCCAGCTAGCACGTCCTGCTCGGCAATCCTTCCCACCCTATACAAGAGCCTTGAAACAACATACGACAGGCTGGTGAGAGCGAATATTTTATTTAAATCGTTCGGAATCGGTCCAGTCACAGTATGTCGATGGGCGAACACTCCAGCTTCCCAGAGTCCTTTGGCATCGCCGTACTGTGACCGGATGATGTTGACGACATGCTTGATAACGGTAGTATTGTTGACGTCGTTGTCGAGTTCGGTAGCCGTCTTCTCAAATGCTTGCCATGTCAATTCCATTCCATCTCTGATTGTTCGCATGGCAGCCCAGTCATGGCTTTTCGAGTCATGACTGCGCTCTGGCTCGTTCTCGTGGGCGGTGGGAGCTGCCTCAGATTGAAGCAAGTCGAGATCTCGTTGGAGAGAATCAACTGGGCTCAGTTCTAGTACTGAAATCGAGCTAGATGATGAAGCGGCGGCTCGAGGACGAGGGTCCGTCTTCTCAAGGTAATTTAGGCCAGCAAATAGCCCATCAATTTCAGCAAGGGTTCTTCCGAGTTGTTCGTTGGTTCGCTCCCCAGCTTCATAGGCGCGTGAGGCACCCGCGGCAAAGCTGTATTTGGGGGGTACAAAGCTCAGATCATGCGCTTCAAATGGCATATTGACTGCCTGGCGAAGCGTTTCCGAGATGGATTTCGTTGAAAGGAGGTAAGAGTTGTATGGATCGCAACTGGTGTCCCACTCAGCATCGATTGCCTTACCGGAGATAGTCCTACCATGTATGTGGTTCGCGTCCAGCCTGCCATCTTATACAGATCGCTCGAGGACAAGAAAATGGGCTTCCCCTCTTTCCTGAACCAGAATATTCCAAGTCTTGCATGACCTAGGCAAGGATTCCGCCCTCCGATAACAGCAAACGAGGCAGAGTTGACCAGTAATCGTCGCTGTCACCCAGCCTAATGCAAGAAGGTGAGGCGAGCACAATGAGCAAGCTACTCTGGGTAACCCAAACCAGACAAGAGCAAAGTTACTGAGGGTGAGAGGGTGCGATCTCCCGAATAAGGAGCAGAGCAGTGCTGCTTGTGCTGTTTCTCGTGACATCCATCACAAGTTGCTCGACTCGGGTTTTGATGATGCCGACTCATGGCTCAGCATGGAGAACAAGCCTCATGTTTGCTCATGAGCTAGTAAGCGACAAGTAATCTAGTGAAGAGCACGGCAGGGATTGCATTGTTGGAAATTGATGGATAATGAAACATGAGGGGACATGATTATCATGCTCATAAGTGGCAAACCACCCGGCGCTTGACTCTTTTGAACGAGACGACATCTGAACGACCGGTCTACGGGTATTGGCACTTGCACTTCGGCGGCTCATGCTCATCTACCCTTCGCCAAGAGAATAGGAAAGCAAAATGTATTCGTTACCCCCCCCCCCCCCCCAGATGCATTATGCATCATCATCCCACCCCCTGCGCTTCAATTGGAAATGATCCAATAGCGTCCTAGAATTGAGCAAATCTTTGACAAACCCCACTCACTTCACTGTGCACGCTTCCTCGGGATCGACTAATCTACTCCATGTAGTGCGCCTGAAGGTAGGCGTTTCTTAGGGCGGAGCAGAGTAGTGCTGGGTGAGCTACGAGGAGGCGGAACCCAAGTTCGCGCGCAGGCTCCTGGGCGTTGCTCCTCATAGTTTGGGCCGCGCAAAGTGCCCGGATGGGACTCGCGATGATATTTCGTTATGAATTTGTTGACGTTCTTGCGCAAAAGAGCTGTGATAGAACAAATTGAATAAGATGAATGAAGAGTCGGCTAATGCCCTCGATAGTATATAAGCTAGATATAATGCGAAGAGGCCACATGCCTTTATGAATCCATTTCTTTATACCCATACGACGAAGTAGTTGAAGTCACTGAAGAAGGGCATATCATTTATCTTCTCTAAGAGCAAGCAGTTCTGTTAGTGAATATGGTCCTCAACCATACCGACGAAAGCCGGAAACCGAACAGAGATTGCATGTCAACAACATCAGGTGGGTATCCCTGCATGCAATGTTATTACTCAAACGCTCACCAGATTGTGTGATACTAGGAGCAGCTGATACCGCGAACGTCTTGAGCAACGACGAACAAGAGAATCTCCTGCTGGAGATCGGTGGCTGGTCCCCCCCGGCAGCCAGCGAGCGGCCGCTGAATGTGATCCACGAGGGCAGCGAGCACGACAATGGGCCGCAAGAGGGCATGGTGGCAGAGGCGGCATGATACATCGTGGGGGTACCTCGAGGGGTGTTTGCTTTATTAATTGTACATATATTATGCATACCTGTTATGCATATATTTCACAAAATCTCCAATCCGAAGCCTTATCAAACGCCGCTTTTTGCATACATGTGCACATTTCCCATTCATTAATACAACAATGGCCCCTAACAATATCCATCAGCGTTATGACGACCCTGATTTTCTCATAGCATGTCCTCCCGTGTTAAACACCCAATCGTCCAGACTCAGCAAATGCTCGTCCGAAAAGATTAGATAAAAGTACTTGAGCGTCTCCCCCATCCAGAAACTCCCCATCGAGTCGACGTGCTTGGTATGAGCCTTTGTTACATCTTCCACCGCCGCAAAGGCTTTCTCAGTCTCGGTCGAGCTCTTGATGTGTTCCCACATGTACCACGCTAGCTCTCGGTACTCGTCGTTGCCGGTGATACGGTAGAGAACGAAGATGCTTTCGATGGCTTCTGGGCGAAGGGTGAATTGTCCGTCTCGGACTCGAAAGCCGGCGGGCTCGGTGCCTGTGTTTTCGCGGTATTCGCAAGGGTCCAGGTTGGGGCAGGCTTGGAGGAGAGAGGCCTCAGGCATGATGGCGTTGGGGAAGACGGAGTAGGCATATGCACAAGCACGAGCTAGCTTGTCGCCGTACACGACATGCTCGTCATGTCCAAATAGCTTCCCTCCCAAGGCAAACATGGCCCCCACGGAGCATGAGGCGTGGTCCAGGTAGGCATGGAAGTGTCTGGTGTTGGATGAGACAACCTCCGCTTGGCCTACCATAAGCAAATCGCGCTCACCCAACAGCATTGGTCGGAAAAGTAAATGGTCAATGGTCGTGGTGATGGCGTCAAGGTACATTTTCTTATATAATGGCTCTTGGCCTTGCAAGAGGATGTACTCCTTGACGAGATATTCATACAACGAATTGCTCTCGGCTCCGAAGTTGAACGTGTCACCATCCACCTTGAAGCCCTCGAGCGTATTGATCTGTGTAGGCCACAAGCCTGGAAGAAGTGTGCTATTTTGCGTACTGTTGAATGATTGAGTGATACGGTTGATGACGTCGTAGTACTTTGGTTCGTCGGTCAATTGCGAAAGGCGGGTGAATTCGAGGCTCATGCTACCGAGCTTGGAGGCAACCTGTTTCGACTCCGGGCGTCCTTTGCCAGCCTTGAGATCTTTAAAGGTTATTTGGGAGGGTGGTATGTGCTCTTCGTTGTCAAAGGCAGCGTACAGCATGTCACCGAGTTCAATGGCCTTGGAAAGCAGGCCTTCCTCTTCGCTGAGCTCGTAAGCTGACAAGAGACCACCAAGGTGTCGGACGGTTGTCTCGAAGATGTCAATGCTATCGCCGACAGTTTGATTCCAATCAATTTGCACAACGTATCGAGTGGCCTCATGAAACTCAGACTTCATATCCATCAACCACAAAGTGTCAAGCGCATCAATCATGGACGCTGCCCACCCCCCAAGACCATCATGACTCTTCAAAGTGAGGGGCGTCAACTCATCGTGACCCCAAGCATATTTTTCATAGGCAAGCCACGACCGGCGAAAAGCGCGCTTAATATCATTCTTTCTATCCTCCAGGGTCTCACGCTGTTCTCCATCTTCTTGCGGGTTGAAAAACTCATGCTGAATGGTGGGTAATTCGCGAGGCTCGCCTCTTGGAGGATACGTCATGTTCTCCCGAGGAATCGGGTGCTGGAGTGTCCGATTCGCCCAATCATAGCCACTTGAGGCGAAATTGATGTGGGCGAGCTTGCTGTAAAGAGGCACGTCTGATACGTGAGTGAAGAAGCTGACAACTAGAATGAGGGCAATGAGGATACAGATGAGGACCCTATATGGGTTAAAGGGGAGTCCGACACCCATGGCGATCTAATCGACTGGCTTAACATGAACAAACAAAGAATGAGATGAAACGCGGAATCAAAGTGCTCGTAAAAAGAACGATGGAAGAAGAACGAGATAAGAAAATGGTTGTCAAATGAAGGAGCGAGGGCCCGATGATCCTTTGCGAGCGTCAAGCGACGACCCGAGAGTGGAAACAGAGGGCTCTTTGTATTGTATTGTATTCGTAATACACGATGGATTACGTAGGGGTTGTCTCCAGTTTCAGGGATGAAAGCTTAGAAAACGGAGAGCGAGATGAGAATCTCCTGAGCACGTTTGGCGGGGAGCCTCCTAGTTGGCTCGCACTAATTATCCACCTTCAAGGGTGTGCCGCGCGTACGCGTACAGGTTTTCCATGGACGCGGAGTAACTACTTCGTACAGCAACCAAATAGTAACGTGAGCCGGTAAATCGATTGGCGTGCTGGATACGAGCCAACGGTTAAAGATAAGTTTACTAACAGATGTAGGGGGTTATTTGTAGAAAACTGGAGATATTCACGGTTGACGTGGTTTGGATGCTGGTGGTGGAAACATGACAGCCAACAGTTTGGGAGGGGATGAATTGAATGATTCGGTTGTGACGCTAACTTAGACTACGTACATAGCCTATATATAATATAGAGGTATATGAAACCCGTCCGGACGGAGAAGTGTTTGGGCTTTCTAACGCTTGTTGAAATGCCATCGTCCTGTAGGCTGTGGTCTTGCGTTGTCTGTTGGCAACAAATCCATTTTCCAGGTTGAAGAGTCTTTCTATGGATCAACAACTTTGGGCTCCATCTATCGGGTGAGCCCTGCTCTCTATATTTAGTCTCGATAATGGTATTTTTGGACATGTTTCCGCCAAAGGTTGACGACGACTCAAACATTCCCGATCCGGCTTTTGACGCCCGTGGTGGGCTTTGATTCCACCTTAATTAGTGGCTGGTGCTTCCCGCTGTCTCAGCCACATCCACCCATCTAGTCTCACCGCCAAAAATTTCAGCAATTCTGCCACTTCCTCAATTTTGGTGCAAGCAATCGATCAATCAATCACCTGCACAAGGCGTCGCCCACTCCCTCTCGACCATCCCTCTAATACCACCACAATGTCGTCCATGCGAAACGCTGTTGCGCGGCGCCCTCACAGAGAGCGAGCCCAACCGCTAGAGCGCCGACGTCTCGGTCTTCTCGAAAAGCACAAGGTTCGACAATCACCCCGCCATTCCGCCAGCAACTAACTAACGCTTCCTCCAGGACTACTCCCTACGAGCCAAGGATTTCAATAAGAAGAAGAAGCACCTTAAGACTCTTCGAGAGAAAGCTGCCGACCGTAACGAAGATGAATTCTACTTCGGAATGTTATCCCGCAAGGGGCCCAGCTCTTCCACGCTCATGGGCGGTAAGGGCTGGTCCGGTACAGCCCAGGGAGATCGTGGGAATAAAGCAATGGACGTCAATACAGTCCGACTACTCAAAACGCAAGATATTGGCTATGTCCGAACCATGAAACAGGTTGTTGCGAAGGAGGTCGCCAGGTTGGAGGAACAGACTGTCCTGACACGAGGTTTCGACAAACTCGACATGGAAGAAGAGATGGATCGAAATGAGGATGATGAGGATGACGACGACGATGACGAGTTCGACTTTGATTCCATGCCTTCAAAACCAAAAGCCCCTCGGAAAATAGTTTTCCTTGATGACGAAGACGAACAACAAGAAGCAATACAAGACCAGATGGACCAAGACGAAGATGGAGGCGAGGACGACGAGGAAGCCGAAGACGCGGAGTCTGAACGGGCCGAGGCTGTCCGTCGCCTACGTAAGCAACTCGAAAACGCTCGAAAAAAGCTCAAAGTTCTCACCGACGTCGAGAACGAACTGGAGATTCAGCGCGCAAAAATGGCCAAGACGGCGACCTCGGGAGGATACACACGCAAAGGGAAGAAGATCATGGTACGGACACGAAAGCGGTAGAATCGAGGAGCTTTAATGTTTGGTTCTTGATGATGCATTTCATTGATCGTCTCGTATTCTCGTTGCGGTGTGCTTCGCTACCCGTTCAAGATATGGCCTAATCGATACCCTTCCCAAAACGCCGGGTTTTATAATTCTACATGATACATTCAAACGACAGGTTCGCTCCCTCTTTGTCCTATACAAAGGAAGGAATATGCTGCCATCGATCATCTCCGTGAACCTTGCTTCGCTAACGCCCCGCCCTCATTAGTACTTTGAACCGACGCATTTATATAACAGCTTGCCCACGCCCGCCACGCACTTGAATGCAATGGTTAGCATCCAAATGAATAGCTTGAACAGAGCCTTGAACAGCTTGACTACCACCCGTATCAGGAACGGCAGTTTCTCATCTCCATCATCTCCATCCTTTTTCACCTTGTTCTTCCCTAGGCTATCGTTTTGACTCTCAATGTCAATCTCAAACGATTCCATCTTGCGGCGCTTCTTGTCCTCGCGCTTGCTCTGCTTGCTTAGCCGCCTCTCCTCCTTGGCGGACAACAGCACAGGTGGTGGGGGCTCAAAGTTTTCCGCCGCGGCGGGCATGTTCTTTTCATCGCCTGCAGCTACTAACAACAGTGCCGTCACAGCCACGTCGACGATATAATATGACTCAATCTTTGAAGCGATGGCCGTGTCGACTTCTAGCCATCCACCGCCTGTGCCGTCGCGTGTGAGTTTAGCTATGTGCTGCGGCGACTCATTGTGCTCGAGTGTGTATTCGACGCGCGACCATGAAGGCGACCGCTCGATGGTGACACAGAAGGGAGTTGCTAACGCGGGGTGCACGAGGAAGTGGTTTGCAGTGTCTTCATCCCAAACTAGGCGTGCACACTCACGTTCGGCCATCATGACGGACGCCATGTCATTGGACTTCTCGATGGCTACCTTGGCTGCAGGTGTGGGCATAAGCAACGCCACAAGCCCGTCGTTGGGAGGATGTCGGCGAGATTCTTCCTCGAGAGTTGTGGAGATGGCTTCGTGCCAGTGCTTGCCGTCGGTAACCTTGCCGTTGCTGGCATTACTAGCATTGCTGTCTCTGTTACCGTGGACAATTTCACTGATGATGCTGGTCGCTGAAGACGAAGGTTCTTTTGCAGTGGGTTGCTTATACACCTTAGTGGGATCGTGTCTTGTGACAGTCACGTAAGCCGAAGCCGATGTGGGATCCAAGCGGATGTTATAGAAAGGTTGGGAAGATGAGGAAAGAGTATACACAGGCGCGTTCTTCTCTTGCGTCAACTTCATGCAGTACACACGACCCTCGGATGGTGAAGCCTTCCATCCGTTGGCAACTTTCCACAGGCTTTTGAGCTGCTCATTTGTGCTCGTCGGGGGAATAATGGGAGCCTCCTGAACTCCCGTTGGCCATGTGCTAGTACTGTTGGGACTGCGCAAGGGACTGAGGTATGGTGGGCTTTGAGCGGTCCGGCCCTCATAGTATGTCTGCCTGCTGATGACGGCGCGGGGGATCCGAGTGGGACTCATCTGAGTAGGTGCGTAGTTTTGCTGGTTGAGAGGTATGTCCGGGTTGTAAGTCGGGAAGATGGACTGAAGTTGTAATTGCTGCTCGACTGGAGCGTGGTCGTCGTTGAAAGGAATCTTGGCTATTGAGCTTCGAGACCGAATACTGGGACTCCGGACGAGAGTGTTTGCCTGAGAAAATGCCGTCTCTGTGCGACCGGGCACCTCGGCGGTGGGACGGGGTTCTTGGACGAGGACATCCTGCGGTTGCTTCGAAGAGCTGGCTACAGGAGGAGCATCGAAATAGTTTGGTGAGAAGGCACGGGTTTGAGCCTGAGGTGTCTGGCGTCCATTGGAACTGGGGATACCGTTGCGAGGAGGGGAAGGTACTGGGATCGCGGAAGGCAATTGTGAAGATTCGGGCGAGACGGCGACGATCTCGGCGCGGTTGGAGATGGACTCGGAGCGACGGGGCTTTGGGGTTCCGTTGCGGAGGACTGGTGGTGGCTTGGAAGAGTTTGGGCTTGGGAAGAGAGAGAACCCTCCGGGGGTTGGAGTAGACATTGTTGTTTGTTGGGTTCCGTTTCAAACAGATGATACTATGTGCTTCTTCTCAGAAGAAGGGTGCCGGAGGTGAGGCCGGAATATTGGTACTTGAGAAAGGCGAGAGAATTGGAAAGTCCTCGGGGTATCAAAGAAGAGCAACAGAACCTGAGCAAATGCAAAAGACAACGGCGGGAGGGATGTAGCTCTGCTACCGCTTCATGATCGAGTTCAATACGTCAAAGATGAGTGTGATACAAGTTGAGTGATATCAACAACACCTGGACAATAAAGCAAGGAAAGATTCGGGACAGACAAAAACAATGGCGGACCAATCCTCCCAAGCCAATGTTATATGTTTCCAACGCCTCCACCGCTCCATCAATTCTCAAAACCCATAGGTTCGGTCCCTGGCACGAGGTCATTAAGCGCTCGCAGCGCATGCGGAGGTCAAATGCATGCAGCCATTCGGGGATGCTTGAAGAAGCGGGGTCCGAAAATAGCAGCACCTAGATACAGATGACAAGGATGATGGTGTGGGTATGGACCAATGGGAGGCCATATCACACTGCAGGTTAAGCGCCTGCGGGAGAGGCACCAAACGCGCAGAGGGCAGGGGGAGGATGGGATTGGTTGATGGAGAGAATTAAGAGAACGAATATTGGGGACTGGGCTTGAGCAAAGAAGAGGAATTAGGAAGCGGAGGTGGTTGGGATGGAGATGAGATACGTTAATCATGTGTGATATCGGTGTGATTGAGGAATGGGCGGTACAGTACGAATAAATGAGAGGGCCATCGTCAAAGGTGAAAGTCGAGCTAGCTAGTCAGGCGTTCTATCTATCGAATTGTATACGGAGTAGCTGTTCGTAGCTGTAGAGAGAGTGCAAAAAGGCGGGGAGACCAAGCGACGGAACGGAACGCGAGGTTGCCTTTGAACAAGGACCCTGGACGATCTAAGATCATATGGTGTGATGTTATGAGGAAATTTTTATCCTCAACGACCAACTGCCGGCTAGTTCACCTCAATTTGGCCAGCCCATTTAACAAGCCCAAAGCCGGCCCGTTTCTCATCAGTCCTATGGTACAGTACCATTCTTCCACACACACACACACACACACACATACACACATTCAACCCAAGTTGCAGATAACCCCACCCTCTAAAACACCTTCTTTATTCCCGCAGTCTCAATGAACGTCATATCATTACGTTGTGGAGTACAGTAGCGCCCGTTGCAGGCGACCGTCTTTTCCGACCAAGTCTGGCCCTCTCCATCCACCATCTTGCTGACCAAGAAGCTTAACAAAGAGACAAAGACACACGGGCGGGTAGGGCCATGCCTTGCAATGCAAAACGTGGATGGGCCGGAAACTTTCGACAAACTTCTCTCTTAAGTTATCGCCACTTTACCTTCAAAATCGATATAGGTCACTGCATAATATTTAGGGAACGTTTAACAAGCACTCACTCTGGCTTATCTAGCACTCCCTTTTGTGGCTCACTGTGGCTAGACATCCCTGCTCGTCCGATTCCGCTGCTTACATACTAATTTGGCTGTGGGTTGAAGTGGGTCGGGGTCATAAGCCGTCAATTTTACGTGAACTCGCGTTTTTGGGTATTGGTGGGTATATTAAAATGAAGCTATTGTCATTTATTCAACCACTAAATATATGAATAGTGCCCTAAGTGCTATTATTACCAAAATCCTCTCTTTGTGACCTTTCTGCAGCCTCTTTAACTTGTAATGCTAACTGATCCAATTTACCTTCAAATTTAGGTGTAATATTATAGTCCCATTTATCCGTTATGTTATTAGTTGAAGCTGTAGATACTAAGTGTTGTAACTATTATAAGGGCGATTGTAGTGCTGAAGTTATTTCACTAATATCTTCTATATGGCTTAAGGTCTGTTAATATAATCTTAGCATTATAGTTCTAGCCTTATCTAAATTAATAAGCCCTAGTTGCTGTAGCCTAAGTGAAGTTAATGATATTTGGGATATATTAATAGCTGTAAGAGCTATTAAAGGTGGTGGTAGTAATGCGGGAATAGCCTTATTGGCTTCTTTAGCCTTAATATATTTGTGTAAAGATGGATGCTATTGTAAGCTCCTCTTAGAGCTGCCTTTTTCAAGCCTAATACTCCCTTTTGGTTAACCTTTTTCTCTTATAATAGTAGGCTTAAAAGGTATATTAAGGCTATCTCCATTGGATGTTAGGATATTCCAGTCCTATTGCTAAAAATTATTAATCTTATTAAGCTGTAGTAGCTTTTAATCTCTTAGCCTTGCCTAAATTATATATTGGTAAGGTAAGCTATATATAATTTAAATTGAATAAGGCTAATATAGTGCTGCTAGGGCTTTAAGGCATTGCAATTAAGGCTTTTTTACTCTTTGCGGATAAGAGCTAATATAATAGGAAATATATAACTTTAAATAAGTAAATAAAGAAGCTATAAGGTAAAGGTTAATACCTTATTTCTTCTTATATTTGTAAAGGGCTGATAGAGGTTTATTTAATAAGCTAGAACCATATTGAATTGTCTATCTAAAGCTAAGGAGAAGAAGAACAATCTACTACGTTCTTACTGCGAGCTCGCCGCTATATAGTTATAAGAGCGGTGAGGTCGGGTAGAATTTGGGAGGGGCACGGACCTGGTACAGCCGGGTCCACTAGGTTAGGCTCCAGCCCGTAATAATATTGCTCTATATAATAATATTTACCTTTTGGTTATTTTAGAAAAGTTATAGCTTTTGAAAAACTGAGGCTAAATTGCCTATACTATATTATAATACCCTTTTTATTACTATATAAAGAGATTTAACTATTAAGGTTATTAAGTAATTATAATATTAATAATAATTAATATAGCAGTATATTATCTTCTTCTTCTATAAGTAAATTTATATATTAAGGCTATATTTAATAGTACTAATATAATATTTGCTAAACTATTAAAAGATTATAAGATTTTTAGTAAAATTTTTAAATATAAGGCTATTTATAAGTTAATTCTACTTCTAAAAGAAGGTCTTAAAGGCAGAAGCTTACTATATATAATTAATAATAATATCTTTTATACCCTTAGGGAAATATTACTTATATTAAGCTAGAATGTTTATATTTATATACTAATAGTATAAGATATATAGTATAGTATTTAAAATTAAGTATTTTATAATAGCCTTTATAAGGGCAAGCTTATAATCTATAATAATAATCTTTAACGTAATTTATAAGCGAGTGGCGCACACAAGCGAGTGGCGCACTTTCAACCCCAATGCATTTACATTCCTTTTACATCAATTTCTTTCACATCAGACTATGGCCCAGCTTCCAAATGAATCTAGGGTTATTCTTGC
>CAKNEU010000200.1:24093-46612 GCA_930272665.1 Mariannaea elegans | reverse complement strand
CGAAGCCGAAGCAATGTATGATCGAGCACTTCAAGGCTACGAGAAGGCATGGGGACCAGAACATACCTCGACACTTGTCACAGTCAACAATCTCGGTCTTCTCTATGCAGACCAAGGTCGATATAGCGAAGCCGAAGCAATGTATGATCGCGCACTTCAAGGCTACGATAAGATATTGGGAAATGATATTGAAACATACCCTCCTGCAGTCAATACACTCCAGAACCTCGGGAACCTTTTCTATCAGTTGAAAAGTCTTGAACGGGCCGAAAAGTACTATGTTCGTGCACAATCCGGCCTTGCAATGATATACGGTCATGACAATGCGCGATATAGAGAAGTTTCCTCTGTTTTAACAGAGATTCAGCATAAAGAACCACCAAAGCGTCGGCGTTGGGTCTTAGCTGGATTGATCCCAAATTGTTGGCGCAGATCGAATCGTAAGAATATGCCACACCCAGAATAGATAGTTTCACATTTGCTTCGTTCTCTGAGAATGCCTAATATAGCCTGTGTTAAAATATCATAGCCAGCTCTATCATGATAGGATAGGTTGACTGGTCGAACCTCACTCTTATGCTCTCGTATTGAATACTGCTAAGCGCTGTGCATACTGTACGTCCAGCAGGTCAAATAGCGACTTGTAACGTAGTTGTACGTTAATTAGACCTGATCACCGATTGATTGATTAATTAAATCCTACACAGTTTTAGCCGCCTTTATCTGCAGCTATGCCCGGCTAACAGGATCCAGCGAACAGCCCGCCATCTTGGTGGATGCCCCACTTCACCTAGTTTGTTGAAACAAGGCCGGCTGCCACTGGGTTTCTCGTTTGAACTCCGTTTGCTATGTACAACCAAATTTGCGTACTTTCTGTTGGAGAATGCGTGATCTTCCGCTTGCTCTTCCTCATTTCTTCAATTCTCGTCTGTTGTTCCTAGAAATCTCTGATTCGTGTCCTCGTATCATGGCTCTGACGGTGCCAAGCACTGTGTCGTGTGGCTATGATACCTGCAGTCTCCCCCAGCGATCGGCTTCGTCTGTATGATGGTCTCCATCATAACCCCAAGGTTCTTAGTATTCATCATCTTTTTACATCATTCTAGTTTCATTGCCTCCTGCCGGGTTCCTACATGGCAATTTATTTCGTTCTAAGTATGAGTATTATGCGGCATCGTTCGTAGCATGCCAGGTGTCTGGTGCTCGACCGCGCAGGAAGTGATACCGTACTGTCCAAAATATTGTCACAGTGGGACGTCGCAAACCTTGACAAGGGGATGGGCCGACCGACAAAGACCCATAAGTGGCTGTACATTTGTTTGCTGCTGGAAATTCTTGGGCTTCGTTGTTGCAGTGCACGGAATCTGACGTTGCTAAGGTCGCTATTGTTGGACGCGTGGTTTTCGCGGCAAGCTCTTCATATTTCGCGCTCTGATCCCGCCCGTAACCGCAACTCGACCTCTACGGAAATCAAAACACCGCGGGGTAGATGTAGCGACACGTCAAAGCCACTACGGCTACCAGTGAGAGTGTTGTGTTCTTCATGTGGCGGTCAAAAATTTCGTTCTCGCTGAGAACGGAATGTCGATGGTTCCTTGCTCGTTGATCTAGCTGTCCACGTATGAGATGTCGACGCATCCCATCCCAAGCTCCCTCTCTACGCTCCCTCTCCACAAACCCCGCTTCCGCTTCATCAAAACCAGTGCCCCAAACAACCAGGAACAAAAAGATGGCGAAAGAACAAGGTCAAAAATAAAATAGTAAATGCCCCCAGGCGGAATTGAACCGCCGACCTTTGCATACCTTAATGGATACAAGTGCAACGCTCTACCCCTAAGCTATAAGGGCTTTTGATGTGCCAGATGCAAGCTGCAAGCTGTCATCATCTGGTGTCTAAACTGGTATTAGTCGTGCCCACATCTCGACAGACAGACAGGGAAGGAATGGCATGGAAACATTACGAGGGTCCATTGTAAGATATTAACTAGCTAATCTTGCTTGCCATTTCAAGAACGCCGCTGTTGTGCCCACAGGTATTGTATTTGATGGTTGCTTGCTTACTCTCTGGAGAGCCTAATGCGGCAATAGAGTCTGGACGCAACCTCAGGTCGACACAGCACCCTCACTTCGACGATAAGTCATGTAGCTATATGATGGACTGCGCGAGATTCGAACATAAACCATGTTTAATGCTACTCGCTAAACGACTTGCAATGCTTTAATTCTATGGCTCTGAGTATGCTCACCTTCCTCGTCCTGCCAATCTTACTCGAGAGACTGTCGCCTAGACCTGAATGGAGAGAAGAGAGATGCCAATGTAGTTGGGACGGGGATAAAAAAAAAAAAAGAGAAGGTAGAGACGAACCAAAGAATGTTAAAGTGCTAGCAAATAGGTAGCCAGCAAATATATGCTATGGTGTACATATCGACTTTGGAATTTGGTGCTTGATTGATGCGTTAAGAATTCCCGAGCACATTTACTCTCGGAGACAGGGGAAGAGTGCGTGAAGGGGAGGTAATGTATGTTTAGAACGAACCCAATTTTTACTTTTTGGTCAAGGCCTTTAAAAATGGAGAAACGTTGAGGGTGCAACCTTCAGACTTCGAATAAGAATTAAAGAAAAGCTCAGGGAATCCAATCTACGCATTGTGAGCTCTCGTAGTGAGGGTCAGTGCGAGCTAAAGGTCCGTGACGCGGAAAATCAGTTGGCCGGCTCCGATTGTGCTGAGTTTGATATGTCACGTGAGAAAAAGATGCTCACGGCGCGACCCACCAAAGCTTCAGAAGAATCCAGGCAGATCGCGCAGGTAGATCGCGTCTGCATATTTGATCGCATCGAGACGTCGCCATTCAACCGTCAAAATGTCGGACGCTAACATTCAGTATGCACACTTCCCCGGCTTCCTCGAAACACAGGGATACTGACTTTCTCCAGAGAGCTCCTTCAGAAGCCTCGCAATGAGTGCACGTATGTCACCCAACCCTCTCCGAACACCAGTGAGCGCAAGCGCATGAGACTAACCATGTAACATCCAGGGAATACGAGATTGCACAGCTAGTAAGAAACTCATTACTGGTTTCATCGATATACAGGTCAACTAACCCAATACCCAGGAACAATGGGAGTTCAGTAACGGCCCACTGTCAATCCTCCAAACCGCCGTCCGTACCCATTCACAAGTCCTCATCAGCATCCGCTCAAACCGCAAACTGTACGTCGCCTGGAAATTTTATTGCTCACTCATAATTGACATTGCATTTCACAGCCTTGCCCGTGTAAAGGCCTTTGATCGTCATTGCAACATGTAAGTATCCCACTCATTCAGCTAATGCCAGCTCCTTGTGAACCTGACATTTTCCGGCGACTCACTTCTCAACATATACTAACTCTACTCTAGGGTATTGGAGAACGTCGTGAGTATCCAAGCATAACCCCATGCCGCCCTGAAGAAGCAGCGTGTCACCAATCTTCTGAGCGTTGGTGACAGTCTCGTGCAGGCGGCGTCCGCCAAACATGTACTAACGGCCCGTGATAGAAGGAGATGTGGACCGAGACTCCCCGAAATGCGAATGGCAAGCCAGGTCGACCTGTCAACAAGGATCGGTTTGTGAGCAAGATGTACGTATGAGTTGCTATTGCTAGAGACCAGCATTACTGACCAGTCGATCAGGTTCCTGCGTGGTGACAGCGTCATTCTTGTGCTTCTCAGCTAAACGAGCCATGACCTTTTTCGATAGAAGTTAGGCCCTATCAATAGCCTCTATACATAGGCTAAACTAAGCGCGACATGAAATGATAGTACGTCGCCAACAAGGTTTTCAGGGCGTACGTGCAGGACCTTAAAAAATATTCCCGTGGTTTTAACAACCACCACTTCCTCTCTTGAGGTATGTTAGCTAGGACATCAGGAATTGAAACAAGAATGGAGCTCATTTAATCATGAATTGAAGATTCGCACTCTACCTATGTCTCTCTCGCTCACTTCCCATCATGACGCCAACCAACGCTCAATCCAACACCTAAGAGATGCACCGTTACTTCTCTCACTCCTACTCACCCATTCTGCTTGGATCGCTACTGTTAAGTCAACATTGCTTGGATGATGGGTGCTGTAGAGATGAGCACTGCCCACCCTTAGCGACAATAACAACAGCAGGACAGAATGTTCGACGGTCCTAAGGCGCACAAGTTCCTTTAATTCATCAAGATTCCCACGAAGAGCCCCGAACTGATTAACAAGGAGAGGCTGGATTGGGAAAGAGATGAGGTTGAACGAACAGGGGTCATGGCGGAAGAATTTCTGATATTCCTAAACTCTCAGTTCTGGTCATATAACTTGAGACCATCTTTATGTTCGCATTGTTTCCCTATATCTCCTTTTCGATGGCTTTGTGTACCTTACCAAGGCCAATTTCTTTTCCTGTAGTCTCTCATTGTTGGCTTAGGCCCGGGTTTTTTATGTAGTTTGTCCGAGGGTGTCAGGGCTTGCGCATTTGCCCCTCCAGGATTAGTAGAATTCGAGGTCGATCTACTCGCATGTGAATTACTACTTAGTTACTTTGCCCTGGATGTAGAGTGGATTCTACCTCGTACTACACTTAGCAATGCGCATCTCATGCTTCTCCCTCCATTTTCACACCAAATACCACATTGTTACTAACAACTCTGCCCCAACTCCAAGCCATGCCAACTGTCATATCAGAACTCATTTACTCCAGGCCTTTCTGCCGCCAAACCAGGTCTCCTTCACTTCAGCTTTGAGCAAGCTCTGGGCATCCCATTCCATGTCAACCACTACAAAGTCAGCGACCTTACCCACATCCAAGCTGCCTACTCGCTCCTCGGCAAAGACGCTTTTTGCCGCACCCAATGTATACGCTGAGATGGATTCACAGAAACCAAGGCGGAAGTGCGCGTTGACCGTATTGGTCGAGCTAGGTTCCCTTGCCGATCGTCGTGTTGTAGCAGTGTAGAGATTATGCAACGGGTTGTACGGCGCCGTAGGGCTGTCACTTCCCAAGGCTAAGAGGGCGCCATGGTCTGCGAACTCACGGTATGCAAAGGCCCGTTCGCATCGCTCAGGGCCAAGAAGCCGAGGAAAATCTCGGAGCAGAGCTGGGTCACTGTGCACGGGCTGAATGGATGCTGTGATACCCAGGCCACCCAGCCTCTTCGCATCCCCCGGAGCGGATAGTTCGAGATGCTCGATGCGCTGTCGGCTGTTAGGGGGAGCATATGCCTCGATGGTGTCGACCGCCATTCGAATAGCTGCGTCTCCGATAGCATGGAAAGCAATTTGCAGATCGCCGGCCACGGCTCGCTTCGTCACTGCCTCGAGTAGTGGCTTCGTCCATAACGGGTCTCCTGTATGGCCAGTTGTGTTGTAAGGCTTTGACACATACGCGGTGCAAGCGTCGATTGTTCCATCGCAAATAATCTTGATGCCTGCGATCCTGAGATCAGGCGAGTTGTCCTTGTTGAACTGCTTCTTCAGCTCAACAGCTCGATCCACCTGTTTCAAGCAGCCTTCCTCTGACTCTGGCATGACAAGCCAGTATGCGGTTATCCGCATTGCGAGGTCAGGTCGCTCAGCGCGCAGCTCAATCAATGTATCCCATACACCTTGATCCATCGCCATCTCGATTAGCCCAGTGTACCCAGAGGAAGTGTACGCGTCGAGCGCCGAGAGAATAGTCTTGAAACGCTCTTCCCTTGACATTGCCTGGGCTAAGAATGGCCAGGCGATACCGACTGCGGCAGCTTCGCTAAGAAGACCAGTTGGCTTTCCGTGCTCGTCACGTCCGATTTTTCCACCCACAGGGTCTGGCATATCGTCGAGCTCAAGCTCTTTGATCGCGGCAGTGTTGCACCAGACTGCATGCAAGTCCATACTGTCGATGAAGATGGGTCGAGGGTCGATGTCATCGAGCATCGACGGATCCACACCGTCCGGGGTCAAGTCCAGCATCCAACCTCGGGCGAGGATTCTTGGTAGATCGGGGTTCTCTTTAGCATAGGCTCGGATTACATTTCTAATCTCTTCGAAAGACTTGCAGTAGTCCAGGACGAGCTTCGTGAGAGATGCACCTAGGAGTAGCAGATGCATATGGCCATCAATAAAACCCGGAAGGACAGTCTTCCCATTCAAATCTTGGACGGGTATCTCATTGTCGTCCTGGTATTTTGTTTCGAGCTCCGTGGTAGTGCCGATATCTTCAATGACCCCATTCTTGACGAGCATGCTCTCAGCAAAGACGGGTTGCGCCTCAATGCCAACATCAGCCTTTGTGAGGATCCGGCCATTGATGAAGAGGCCGTGTGTGGCTGTTGACGACACCATTTGAAGAGTTATTTATGAGCAAGGGGAAGATGTTTAGGTAAATTTATGTGCGACTACACGGTAAAAGGAAACGCAATCACTTTCAAGCCTACAGCTTGACGAGTCTTTATATGACAGTACGGCGGGGAAGCTTCACGGATGGGTTCCGGCCCCACCATTTGATGCCCCTCCATCTTCGGCCTTCTGATGCACCACGGATGAGAAATGACTAGTTTGCAACAATTAAAAGCAAGCTCCCCGCATACGAGCCGAGGAAATCACTAAATTGAGGAATCGATCAGCTGGGGCAATTGTCCAAGAATGGTGAACGGACTGCAATCTTCTCAGGCAGTGCAAGTCGAAGTCGGGCCCCGCGGCCCCGAGTTTATTAGGGTGGTATGCATGATAGCGCCCATTGGCGGGTGTATTACCCGAATGTAGATAGGCACAATTATGGTGAGGGAACTAAGTACGCAACAAGTACCTAGAAGCGACGCTCAAAGTGGATTTCTGGAGACAATAGACAACCTCAATGAAAGATGCATAGATGGCGTCGGGGGATATGTATCGAGGCAGCAAGCTAGATCTTGAAATTCCGTTCAGAGATATCTGCGAAGCCTCAGCTCATGATTCGAGAGGCTAGCATGAGAAAGATCAAGCTTCAGGATACCTGTGTAGACCAAAGTTTCCATTTGACCCGGAATGTGAGTTCTTTGGGTTTTTTTTGGCGTAGGCAATCATGAGAAACTGCATCAGATGACTAAAATCATAATCAATTCAAGCGAATGTCCGACCTCCATCATCATCCATAGGGTATGGGTATATCAGTTGTATGTACAGTAAAGTCTAAGACGCACCATTCAAGGCCCATCAAATTCTAGAGAGAAGGTAATCTGCTTTTGAAGTCAACCATTAAGCCACCAACGCCGTGCAATGCAATACTCGTTCAGACAGTGGTGATCACGCACTTAGAATGCCACTCGTCGCTTTCGTCCAGTGTACTTGGAGGTGGCCTTGACTACCTTTCCTTTCCTCTCCATTTGTTCCTTCTTTTTGATGATCCAAGCCTTGCTTCCCTTTTTCGTGATTGTGTTGTTGGTCTTGAGTTGTCTCCTGGCGTCCATGACGTCGACACCATCCATGCCATCAACGACTCCGGTGATGTCACCGCCCTGTTTCTCGATGGAACCGCCGCCGACAGTCAAGACTAGGTAGAGCTTGACATTCTTGGTGCCGGGATCATCTTCCAAAAGACCTGCACCGAAGCCAGCCTTCACTGCCGCTTGGGTGATCATGTGTCGTTGTTGGTCGTTCTTGGGGTAGAACTGACAGACAGCTCGTCCACCTCGCTTCAGTGAAGCGTATAGGCCGTTGAAAAACCGGGTGAGTCGTCCGGCGGGGGAGGTATCGCTGGTTTCGGCGCTGCAGAGCCATTGGATGGCAGAGATGCTGATAGCGGCATCGAATGTACCGGCTCGAAATGGAACGCCCTGGCCAATATCGGCGAGCATTAAATCTCCCTCAACATCTCGCTGGAGGGCAATATCCAGCATGGAAGGTGACACATCCATGCCAATCCAAGTGTGAGGGCCGCCCTCTTCGGGTTCGAGTGAAGAGAGGATCTCGCCGGACAGACCGCTGCCGCAACCAACGTCGAGGATAAGGGAGGGAGACTTCAGATCGAGAAGTTCCAGTGCTCGATGGGTCATTGAAGCTTGAATGTTTTGAATTCGAGAGCTGGTGGTGTACTTTCGGGCTTCGATATCGTCATAGTGGACGTCGGCCGCGCTGCGAGGGTGTAAGCTAGAGGGGCATGGAGCGCGGGGTCCAGATGGCATACAGAGTGTCCTCAGGGCGAGACATGATGATAATTGAAGGTTAAACCCGGAAAATTGAGAAATAAAATTTTCGATGTCTGCTTTAAGTGCCCTTTGGTAGAAAAGCGATGGTGATTGCGCACCCTTTCGTTGTCTTTTCCCTTCCGTTCAAGGCCATCAAACAGATTCCGACTTTTTTGTGAAGCGGAGTGGGCAGCATCCTTATCGATAGTGCCTAGATTCTGGAACCCTCAATGGACCGTGGATTGGCGGAGCGGAATAGCTAAAGTCCGTGTTTATTTGAAATTGTGCGACGCGCTATTGGCACGACCTCCTGGATCCCTGAACGTGTCCTTTGCGTCGGCTCAAATACCAGCCAGTTTTTCCTGCGTCACTTGCGACTGAATTCACTCCGCAATGTGATCGCGCATCGTTTTTCTGTCGTTGCAACTGCAATCAATCATGTGGATTCTTCCCCTCGTCGGTTATGTCGGCGCCGTCATTGGCTTTTGCTTCCTGACGCTGGCCATTGCCTCTGGCCTTTACTACTTGTCGGAGCTGGTTGAGGAGCACAGCGTCATCGCCAAGCGCCTCTTGACGCGTTTGATCTACACTATCATTGGCGTACAGGTTGCTCTTCTGGTCGTTGATCGCTTCCCTTTCTGGGCTACTCTGTTGGGCATCCTCTCTCATGTTGTCTATCTGGGTAACATGCGACGCTTCCCTTTCGTGAGGCTGACGGATCCCCTCTTCATTCTGTCTTGCAGTACGTCCATATTCCATCCTTGAACCGTTAGATGCTTGCTAACTCATATCGCAGTCTTGGTTCTCGTCAATCATTATGTATGGTTCCGACACTTTTCTAACGTGCAATCACGCGCATATCAGCGCTATTCGTACTACGAAAAGTCCGAGGTGCCCAGCTTTACAATGGTCGCCTCATACTTTGGACTCTGTGTGTGGCTGGTCCCCTTCGCATTGTTCGTCAGCCTCTCTGCTGGTGACAATGTCCTACCTACAATGGGTACTGAGCCCTCGCGTGGACTCGATGGCAAGAACAAGCCACAAGGCATGATCAAGGCATTTGTCGACCAGATTCGCGGTGCCATTGGCCAGATTGCTGGCTCGTCCGGAATGGATAGGCATTGAGTCTTCCCTTTCTTTCCTATCTGGGGGTTACGCATTGTGGGCTGCCCGTAAAGGGACTTGACTGTACAACCCGTTGGCTTTATGTCTTCAGAGGCTGTATCCATTTGGCTAATACTTAATGGGTAAGTCATATTTGTCTCTCCTTACTGCCCAGCACCCTCTTGCATGATGAACAAACACTACGCTAGATTGTATTTGACAAGTATTCCTTGTATGATCCCATTTATTCATAGTTACTCTGATAACGTCTCCCTTCGCCATCTCTCTATCTTGAAAACTTTCATCGCACAAGACTAACATAGTCATAACAGACGCCGACCGATCTATTCCTGCCCCTCCAATACGCCACCTTGGGTATTCGCAAACGACAGATATCCCATGTCCTGTAAAAGGAACAAGCTCTAGAAAAAGATCAATGCAAGTTAGCATTCCGTTTGAATCAACTTCCGGAGATGGTTCTGTCTCACCCAAACAATTGTGTGGAGACTTAAGTCCGCTTTGGTGCGCTTCCGTGTGCTGGGGCCACACTGGACTGGGGGTTGCGAGATCTGGAAGACAGTGTCTGGACGGCCTGTCCTTGAGGAACAGCGTCGATGCTATTCCACGGACCCTGCTTATGGCTTTGATACAGCCATGCATTGATCGAGTAGGGATACTCCTGAGACTGGATGTTGCCCTGTCGGTTATCCCGAGGGATAGTGGTAAAAGTGTTGTCCGCCATGTTATATGGGTAATTGACGGTGTTGCGATATACGAGCCGTAAGCTGAGTGAGCGGCCAAAATGAACAGGAGCTTTCTTGTATTGCGAAGAGAAGAATGATTCAAGTTGATCTGATCCGGTTGTAACGGGTGGACGATTGCTTCCTTTATAATGCGAAGCGGCTCCTGTGCTTTGGTGGCGCGTTTTGGGAATGGACTTGCAGCTCGGACTCTCAAGTACATCGTATGTGATCGGCCTTGTTCAGATGCCTTTGCATCCCGGGCCAATCTCAAATGTGTGCACCATATGTGGCGGCGGTTTTAATTGTGACTAGGGGTCCCCGTCAAGACTGAAGGCGGTGCTGGTTTGTCAGTGCGTGATGTTCTGCTAAGGTTGCTGTCCAGAGGCAAGAGTCTATTCGCTGTTAGCAAAAGAGACATGTAGTCAAGTCATCGCATGCCTCATTCAGACGAGCTGTGGGAATCTAGCCAATGAAGCAAAAGGACATGTGAAACGAACGACTCCAGGGCCCTTCCAGGCGTGTAAAGCACATGTCCCAGTGCGCGCAGAGATGGCTCAAATACTAAGTGGCTATGCAAAGAGTGAAAGCCATTGTGCCGTTATTACTTTGTGTCTTTTGTCTTGTTACTGGAAGTGGAAAAAGCCCCTGGCATTCTCCGTACTTTTGTGTCAATGGGATTGTATGGTGTACTTCTGCCGGGAGGGCTTGGAGAAGAGAAGATGTGGATCCCCGAGATGGCAAGCGATGCTCACAGCAAAAGGGACACATCCTGGGCCATCAAGTTACGAAAAAGTGTAGATTGGAGTACAAACACGCAAGTTAATGAATTTGCGCCCTACGAAAGTCCAACACAAAAAAAGAAAAGAAAAAAGACACCGCCCTAAACGTAGATACAAAACCCTTCTTGGGGACTTTGTTTTCTTTTCTCTTATTTTTTGACAGCGGAACTCAGCACATCCATGTCGACTTTGTTGTCCCAGCATCTTACACGGCACATTTGTGCTCTCTGACAGCTGTGAAGTGTGAACTATTGTCGCCGATCCCCCCCCTTCCAGAAATTCTTGTCCACTTTATCATCCGGTGCTCGGTTTCCATGGTCGTGCTTGGCGTCAAAATCCCGGTTGTGCTCATCGACCTCGCGTTGCTGCTCCTCCGTCAAATTGTCTGTGGCGTCCCACCCGGGCACGCTTTGGTTGGTGATTTTTGGCTTGGCTGGGGCGTTTTTGGAGGACGAGTCGAGGCGCTTTCCACCCCCCGTGCGACCTTTGGCATCGCCGCTGGCAAGAGCATCGATTACGTTTGAGTCTTCATTTGTGCCGCCCTTATCGCCCTTAGGAGGCTGGTCTTGGGAGATATGACGATGGGAACCTGGAGTGGAGATGGCGGGGCGGATGAAGGTGATGCGCGGGGCAATGCGCGGGGCAATGCGCGCGGTCGCAATGGATCGTAAAACTGACATTCTGTTTTCCTCTTCTTGTTATTATTGTTGTTGTTCTTGTTGTATCGAAGTTAGGTTTGATGGATGAAATGATGGAATTCCTTTCTCTTCTCGTCCCTTGCGGCTCTTCTTATAACACTTTGGCTCTTACCCTGATCAAGACATACTTGGGCGATCTTAGTGGTTGTGTTCCGTCACTTGAGTTTGCCTCGAGCGCGACCCGTGACGTCAAACGGATGACATCACCGATGAGGTTGGTGAAGGTGCAGATCCGAGTTCAGAGCTTCTTTATCGGTTGGAGCTTATCAAATTTCTAAAACATTGCGTGCTACATGGAGGGACACACTCGTTTTGTCTGTAAAAGATCCTTGAGGATCTGTGCCGTTTTGTACGGACCCAGAAGCTTGGATATCGTCACATGGGATAAAGTGGACGCTTATTACGGGATACGCGGGATCATCCAACGAGGGAATACCACATTGAGTAAATAAAGTGCTGCCTACGGATTACCTCGGTGCTGTCTAAGTTGGGGCGATAGTCTGTTTCTTGCATGCGGTCCAGTGGCACTGAATGATGGTGTCAGTGAGGGGGAGGCAAATTGGAGTTTGGAGCTTGAAGCTGTGACGGCATTTGGAGGGGCACGTGCTGGCATGTCATGTTGACGTTGAACTGGAGGGGCTTCAAAAACGGCTGGTTGGATTCTTGCTATGCAATAGTTGCAGTGATGACTTATTAATTAGTGGCTGTAGCAGAGTCCAGCTTAGTGCATTTAGCCATACTATATCATCTCCAGGTAAGTTACTCAATTTACTCTTTCAGTTGTTTGGTACCTTGGATAAATCACGACTTTTTATACGTCAGTAGACAAAAGAGCTTACTGGCGCTCAAAGCTGCACCTTTCAGTAAGTACTATTAGAATCAACGTCAGCTCGAATAGACAACTTACACTGTACGGGAATCTACCTGTTTCCAAGTGAATCAAGTCAGCGGCAACTTCATGCACATCTACATAGCGACTGGTATTTTTGCTGAGTTGCTAAAGAAATGGTTAGGTCTAATGTACACCAACGGTCACAATTATCGCGAGTTCATTTTTCTTCGAAGACCATAGAAATGGCGCAACGGTGATGAAAGCGAGAAACTTCGCTTCGGTTTCTTAAATACGAAAGATTGGCGATATAATATTTTGGTTGGGCAAAGAGCAGAAAGGAGCCCTGAGGAAATGTCATGGTGGTTTACATCCTCCACGTTACCTCAGCCTGGCCTGCACTACTGATGGCACACTATGATTTACTACGATAAAGGACACATATTATTAACCTAGGTTAACATCTAATACCCGTGAAACTTCTTATGATTGGGTGGGATAGACAATCGAAGTTGCCATGAGTCGCATGTGGACCCTGAATTCACGGGAACACCTTGATGGCCATGATGACGATACCCATCAAGGTGTCGGTTGGAAGGCAAACACAACAAGGTGTTCAATCACTACTCCGGACGCAAATAAGCCAAAGTAGCCATAGAGGTTCTCATAAATTGAGTGGGATGTACCTAGGCGTTATGATAGGGAAGCGAGAGAAACGGAGCCGGGACCGCAAAACTAAAACTATTATAGGCATCATCTCCCCGTTCAACTCGTCAAGCTCATCGTCTATACAATCTTCATTTCAGGGCTCCAATTATCTAACTACCTGCCTCACAGCTATTATGGATCAAAACATACGCGAAGAGGAAGATGTTTACGACGTGCTCATCGTCGGCGCAGGCCCCTGCGGCCTCTCCATCGCTGCGCGTCTCCGCGAACACACCCCTGCCGCACTCTTCACCGACGAAGAACACCGTCGATACCACTGGATCGGCAAGTATGGCAAGAAAGTAACACTCAAGCACGTCAAGAGCGGGAAAGTCTCCAATGGACGACATGCCGCTCGCCCTGAGTACAAAATGCTTGTCCTGGACGCTACAGAGGGGGCGTGGATGGGTCGCTGGAAAAGACTTTTCAACATGTACGATATTTCACACTTGAGAAGTCCAATGCTGTGGCATGTCGATCCCCAAGATCGTGATGCTCTGCTTTCCCATGCGTATGCGAATGAGAGGGAGCACGAGTTGGTTGAGATTCGCAACTGCGTCGGGAAGGAGATCAGTAAGCATGGAAAGAAGAAATCGTCGGGACATAAAGCTTGTGGTGGAAAGTGAGTTGCTCTACCATGAAGCTGGGCAGATAAAGACTAACTGTTCGTGATAAAGGCAGTCTGCTCGAGTTGCGATCAACTTGAGAGAAAGAAACGACTATTACACCCCGTCAACATCGCTCTTCTGCGACCACTGCGAAAAGGTGGCCGATCGATACAGGCTAGGAACCGATCTCGTCCGGAAGGAATCCGTGGAGCAGGTTGACTATGGCCTTGTAAAGCGCATTTCGATTGATGACGAGCAACTCTTCACCGTCACTACCAATCATGTGCGGCGATACGCTCGAGCCGTCATCTTAGCTGTCGGTCCAGCAAACCTGGCTAAGATTCCTCGGATTCCGTCGATGCCTTCTTCGGAGACACTGTCCCAGGCGTGTCACAGTATGCATATTACTCAATTCCCTGCTCCTGTTGTTCAGGAACGGGTGAAAGCCCATTGTCCAACAAACATTCTAATCGTGGGCGGAGGGCTCACTTCGGCGCAACTGTCGGATTTGGCCATCCGGAGGGGCGTCACAAGGATCTGGCATATCATGCGCGGACCATTGCGCATTAAACATTTTGACGTCGACTTGGAGTGGATGGGCAAGTATAAGAATGCAGAACAGGCTCGGTTCTGGACTGCCGATTCAGATGACGAGAGACTGGAGATTATTAAGGAAGCTCGTGGTGGCGGAAGCATCACCCCTCTTTTCCACAAGCGGTTAAAGAAGCATCTTGCCACTAAGAAATTGGAACTTCACACCATGACAAGGCTGGTGGATGCCAAATTTGAGGGAGAGGACGGAAACGGTTTATGGGAGGTCAAGACTGACCCCCCAATAGAAGGGTTGCCGGCGATGGACTACATCTACTTTGCAACGGGTATCCAAACGGATTTCGCATCCCTACCATACCTCAAGACCATGTTGGAGAAATATCCCATTGAAGGCCGCGGAGGTTTCCCCTGCATCACGGAGGATCTCATGTGGAACAAGGAGGTCCCGATGTTCATGATGGGCAAGTTGGCAGCACTACAATTGGGACCTGCAGCGCCGAACTTGGGAGGTGCTAAGGTCGGAGCTGAGAGAATTGCGTGGGCTATTGAGGATTTGATTCCTCGTCCTGAGTCCGTAATCGATGAGGATGACGGTGGCCAGGAGAGATCGAGTGGGCTTGCTAGGTATTTGTCTGGACATAGCAATATGTACAGTTCATTGGCTTTTGAGTAACATTGAAAGATTAGACCAAAAAAGCAAGAAAGAAGGAAGGAAAGAAAAGGAGGCAAGCTCTTCATTAAAAAGAAATCCTGGCTGAATATACCGTATCCCACTGCGAGAATAGTTATTCCGGTAGTTCGATCTGTATCTACAGTAGTACTGACACTAGCATGGTGGGGTCCGGGGCGTAGGAACCGGAACAGATCTCACCATGAAGGGAACACCAAAAGAAGAAGCAAGGAATGTAGACACCTCAGGGGCTCAGCCGCAGTAGTGCAAAATCCTTCTCTGAGGGTTTCGATTTAATTACCGATTGAACAGGACAGTTGATTGGTATATACGAAATACGATATCAAACATGAAGACCATTTTTAGACCTGAAACTGTGAGCATGTCAGCAAATCGCAAGCGTGGATTCGTTTGCTCGCATTTGCCCCACAGTGCTGATCCTTCTGTGGGGCTTTGCATTGGCCCTGGAGTTCGCACAAGGATCTAAGCCTCTCGTCCCTGAGAATGACGTGGTGGAGGAGATTCGATTCTATCCAGGGCTTCTTTTATTCTTTCATCATCACCTAAATAACGAACCGCACCTTGAATGTTATGTAAACCATAAGGTAAATTGGTGCCAATGCCTCGCCTCGGCTCCCAGAAGGTTAAGACAGGTTGCAAGACGTGCAAGTACGTGATCAGAACCATCAAACTGGCTATATCCCCAAGCCTACTAACACCTAGAAGAATTAGAAAGATCAAATGTGACGAAACTTGGCCTCAATGCTTAAGATGTCAGAAGACAGGCCGCACATGCGACGGCTACCAAGCACCTCCTGCGGGATCTCTTCCTTGGGATGTGCTTCTGCGTCCCCAGTCGTTGGTGACGCCCACCTGTGACGTTCCCGAACTTCGAAGCCTTGCCTTCTTTCACCAAGTCGTCGCTCCCGTTCTGTCCGGCCCGTACGACCCTTCGTTCTGGACTCATCTTGTCGCGCAAGCTACATACCATGAACCTGCGGCGCGCCATGCCGTAGTGGCCATCAGCTCGTTCTTTGAAAGCTTCTCGGAGGCGACGTGTAGAACCGTGGACAATCCATTCGCCATTTACCATTACAACAAGGCGATAAAGAGATTACTGACAGCCCCGATTCACAATATCGACACCGTTCTTATTGTTTGTGTTCTCTTCATTTGTATCGAATTCCTCCGAGGCGACGAAAAAGCCGCCATTAGCCACACGCGTCATGGCACCCGTCTTCTGAGTACGAGAGGAGGCAGCTCCCAACTCACCGCTGTCTTTTGTCATCTTAATCTGTTCCCTCTTTTCTTTGGGGCCAAGATATCGGACATACCGCTCCTCATAACCGACTCACCGAAACCCACCAACACATTCCAGAGTACGATCGAAGCAAAGCACTGCCTCGATATCATCATGGCCAGAACTGTTTGGCTTGTTCGGCGGACTGAGCAGTGGCAGATGGGAGCCGTGCCGGACGGCCCAACACCAGCAATGAGAGATGAACAACGTGATCTAGCCGGGGCGTTTGACCACTGGGGTGACTCCTTTGCCAGATTCCAAGCCAGGCGGGGGATAGAAACAAATAAAGATCCAGGATCACTTGCACTCAAGGTACGGTGGCAAACGTCCAGTATTTGGGTGCGAAACTGCCTGACGAGAGGTGAATCGATGTATGACAAGTACAAGGCAGAGGCTGAGGATATCGTGAAAATGGCTCGGGCTGCCCTTACCCATGACGCGTCGCACTCAGCAGCAGCCCACCCTAAGAAATTCATGTTTGACATGGGTTTCAGCCCCCTTTTGCACTTTGTTGTCCTCAAATGTCGCTACCTACACCTTCGCGTACAAGCTCTTGCCCTGATGAAAGCGCTGGCATGTCCTCGTGAGACTTTGTGGGATTCCGCTTACATGCAAGCAATGGGGAGAAGGGTTATCGAGATAGAGCATGGGATCGAGTTAAGACCAGAAACGTTGGATACAATAGAGAACGACTTCACAGATACGGAATTACCCCCAGAGAAGAATCGAGTCAAGGGATATTTTTTGCGAGATCCATATGATTTCCGTCCCCAGGAGGGCGTGAAGGAATACCAGGTCCCGGCGTGTTTGCTTGTGTGGGGGGCTGACGGTGGCTATGTGAGGAAGCACGAATGGCTCACAGTGTATACATAACTTGACGTCCAATTAAACTCAAATGGAAATAAAGACGAATGGCTGAGCTCATAAACTGGGGCATTTCCGAGATTTAAATCAAGAGTCCGAGGACTTGGCGCTGGCATAGGGCTGAGGGAGAGCGACCACGCAATCCCGGCCAAATCGGGGTCTCTGACTGGTTCGCTCGGATTATGGAGCGACTGAGCCCCAGGATCGTCTCGGAAGAGGCATTGCGGTAGGGAGGGAAGGCAGAACATGAGAATTGAGTTGGACAGGGTTGAAGATATAAAAGATGGTCTTGATCACTCACTTCTTGGTTGGTCTTTGTATTCATTCATCTCATTCTACTTCATCAATACAGTTATTCAACATGCGCTTCAATTCGTCTTTACCACTCCTGCTTCTTTGCGCCACAACCAGCTTCGCTCTGGTGATACCTTCAACCACACAGGCTCCGACACAACCGTCGCTTGTTGAACTCTCCGAGCGACAGCCAACAGAAGCTGCGGCAACAACCACGGCCATCCCAACTGGATTTTTCACCACCACGAAAGACATCATCATCGGCGGGCAGACAAACAGCTACGTAACGATCCCAGCCAAGACCATTATCCTCACACAACCAACTTGCGTACAAACCATTGAACCAGACGAGAATGGATATCTGCCGCCGGGAACATGCAACGCAATTTGGGACTACTACCCCAGCTTTGCGGCTGCTTTGGTCTTTGCAATCCTGTTTGCCGCTTTGACGGCTGTGCATATTTGGCAAGCTGCCAAATTCAAGAAGGTCTGTATGTCTAAGTGAATTTCTCATGCTTGAAACCGGGCTGAATTTGTGTCAATTCTAGACGTGGTGCTGGGTCATTATCATGGCGAGTCTTTGGGAGACGTGTGCCTTCGTTTTCCGGGCGATAAGCACAAAGTATCAGCAGAGTAATACAATCTACCTCATCTTTCAGATCTTTATCTTGTTGGCTCCTCTTTGTAAGTCGATCCCTTCTGTTATGGTTAAGCCGGGGGAGACTAACCACGGGTAACTAGGGGTCAATGCCTTTGCGTACATGACGCTCGGCCGAATGGTCTACTACTTCGCCCCTTCGCGATCAGTCATTCGGATCCCCGCAGTGACATTGGCTGCCATCTTTGTCGGCCTTGACATCATATCGTTCATCATCCAGTTGATTGGCGGAAGCATGGCGGGGCCTGGATCACCTCCCGACCAACAACTCAAGTCGGTTCACATCTACATGGGCGGCATCGGCCTCCAAGAATTCTTCATCATCCTTTTTGTATGCCTCTGTATCGTATTTCAGCGTGACTTATCAAGGATTGATGCGTCGAACAAGAGCTTTCGCGACTTTACCAAAACACCTGGGGGATCGTTACTCTGCACGCTGTACTTCTCGCTGTCAATGATCACGATTCGAATTGTGTATCGATTGGTTGAGTTCTCCGGCGGAATGGGCCAGAACAATGCGCTTACCACTCACGAGGCATATTTCTATGTATTGGAGGCTGTTCCCATGGTGTTGGCTATCGGGGCGTTTAACATTATCCATCCGGGGAACATCATGACCGGGCCAAACTCAATCATGCCAGGATTATTTGGGTCCATAAAGGGGTGGTTCTATAGAAACAAGGGAAAGCGGTTGCTAGATGATGATGTTAGTGAACATGGAGTCGAGCTTCGGCCCGGTTGGCAGATACCCCAAGGAAACGCTCATTAGGGGAGGACACGAACACTGTACTACTATGGCATTAGACTAGTTATGTTTTCGGCTGGACTAGGAAGGAGTTTCTTTGAGTTGACGGAAATTAAATAGAGGCACCCGTGGCAAATTTAAAAGATGTTTCTTCGTTAAACTGCAGGCCTAAGTCTCCCGATAATTACAAAATAAACCCAATGGCTTAAAGTGGCTTTCTTCTAGTATTTGATAATGCAGATTAGAATAACTTGATGGAAACCTTCTAAAGAAAACCTTGAAAACTTCTGTTTGAAAAGGCCATTTGCTGCCTAGGTCAGTAGCAAAGAAATCACACCTAAACGCCCGGCGGCCTATTGCTGATCTATACATACATTGCTCAAATTGTATCCTTGTCTCATCAAGCCCATATTGTGTCATACATTCCCCAAATTGTGTCCGCATTTCCTCAAGCCAATACTATACCTTGTCATACTTTGCCTAAATTTTGCACTCCTCTCCTTAAGCCCGTAATATGGCCGTCCTTTACTTGTGCTTCCTTTGCTGCTCAGTCTCTCTCTGCGGATTCCCGTGGTTTAATAGTGTTGCTAACAAACTAACTTGAAGCCTATTATTCAAGTGTTCAGTGTCCTGTCTACAGCGGCTGAAGCAGTCTCTGCTATTTATGGCACGGGGTAATGGTTGAAGGAGGTCGGGGATGGAGAGTTAGTGGGGAAAGAATATGTGTTGAAGCTTATCTCCCTGATCAGCTTGCATTAAGACAGCTGGTGGCCGACGCAAATCAGATCGGTGGGTTACGGATCTAGCGTCAGTAATCTATCCTCGTAATTGTGCGAATATGCTCACATATAAGTAAGAATCTTGGCATTTGGGCATCAGCAGCCTGGGCTACGAGCAACTTCTAGCCGCCTACCTTTTTAAAGATCATCCATAATTATTCCAGAGTCCATTTTTGACCGAAACATATGATTACTAAACGATGGTAAATGCTTATTGGCGACCACACAAGCAATATCAATTATATACAGTAGCAGTTAATGTGGTGCATATTACTGAAAGTATACGTAGACCCTTAGGTAACCTAAGAACCACAGACATTAATCAGGCCCTCTACTTTTGTGGCATCTCCATTTGCGAAAACTCATAACCTTCGCATGCAAAACTTCCCGTAAACATCTATGGCGCGGCTTCCGCTCTTCTGAATCGCGGACCTGCGTGACCGCCAAAGGCTGAACTGGTCTTACAAGAGACTACATTTGTTGTAACGACTCCTGTGTGGAGGCGAAGCACATGATGCTTTGAGTCGTATGCGGGTGATCTTCCCCAAGAACATGCCAGCGAAGATCTAGGGCAGTCTTATGAAGCACTTCAGCCTCGTCGTATCGGCCCTGCGCATGGTACTTCAGGGACTCAAGGGAGATGCACCGAAGAGCTCCCAAGACACATTCCTCACCTACCAATCGATCGCCAAGGGCGGACAAGTCCAAATCCATTGGGTCCCAGGGCATATGGGTATAGAAGAGAATGAGGAGGCCGATAAACAAGCCCAAGCAGGAGCCAAGCTTCCACCAAGCCGAATGGAAATAGTAATATACGTAGGAGCTAAGGCCATAAGACGACAATGAATAAGAGACCAATTCCAAGGCTGGTGGGATCTTGAACACCAAGATATCAAAAGGAACTGCGAAATCGGCTTCTCTAAAGCTACACTGAAATGCCCTGCCGAGCTCAACCTACCAAGACACACACTCCAACAGCTGCTTGCTCTCCACAAGAGCCACGTCGACTTCCACTGATATCACCAGAAGTTCAACCCCACATAACGAGCGCTGCTCATGCGGCACGATTAGAAGCCCGAGCATATTGTCTACTGCCTAAAGATACGCCCGAAACGATTACGCTGGCCGCGGTTCAAACCATCAGGCAAGGATCAAGCCTGTTTTGGATTATTTACCTAAGGCAAGCAAACATAACGGTTTGTCGCTCATGGTATCTTGCGCCTCGCGCGTCGCAGGTAGCTTTGGATTCACACTCTTGTCGAAGAGGAAGAGGATGGAGAGAGACACGCGGAGTACCCGCTGTTATAGAGCATGTGGGCGCTTGCATCTACGAAGTCGCAGTTATGCGGCAAGCTATTTTTAGTGAGAAACCTCTTGGCGACCCAGCCAAAGAGCATTGTGAGATTGGATTCGAGCTTGTGGGTGATGCACTAAGGGGGCTTAAAACAGGTAACACAACAACGTCAGCCGCACGAGGCTGGCGGCTGGTGCGTCCAAAACAATGCATGGTTGCCCCGAAACCCTTTTTCTGGTTGGATCAAATATATCCAATCCACGTACGATTACAATTAATAGCGCACTGCCCTTAGGCATCGTGTTGAGCACATCGCTTGAAGGTGAGTGCACTAATTTTGTTCCAGCACCAGCACATAGCGGCGTGGACACATCCACATCGTACATGGATGGTCCAGTGCAGAGTGCACTCCACAGTATGTTGGGGTTGGATTTAGAATCTTTATAATACATACCTTCGTGACGTTCAATATCGTGGGTCTGTTCGTCCAAGCATTTAATGTGTTATCTCGACGGGTGAAGCTAGCTACTACTATAACTACATAATGCTGCAGACGGAAATGCGTATTGTCGTAACATGCAGGAAGGAAATATGACCATATTACAAAGCATTTGCCATTTTACTGCATTTTGGCCTTGAACCAAAAGTAAAATGCCAATTTATTAATTAAAATATTAGTTTCTAATGTAAATATTTCCATTACGAATGGGCTTATCAATAATATGGTTTTTGTAATAGGAACAGCGCTGGTGGAATTTTGTTGCATTTAAATGTCTATTTTTTATTGCCCTTGAAACTTCACTAAGTCATATGCGACACAAGCCAAGCTCACGCCCATTTTTCTAAGCTAATATCATAATTTAGGTACCACATGTAGACCACGTTTGCAAATTATCGCCTTGGCTAGCCCATAAGGGCAGGATGGCAATAACATTGGCAGCGGAAGTAAATGCCTAGCAAGGCAGATGTCAAGGTAGGCGGCTAGATGAACGCGGACCAATGGCTCTCCAGCTGACACGTAATGCAAGGCAGATTGCAACTCAGCCAACTGGCCGTTATCGAAGTATAAATGTGGGTTAGTTCCTAAAACAAAGACCTCCCACGGATTTATGACAGTCCCCATTCGTATACCTACTCTCATCAGACTTAAATATTTTAGGTTCAGCTATTTCGAGCGCATACATCGGTGTAGGGCGCAAGTAGCACATTTTCCAGGGCTTCAATACTCAGCCCACAAGACTACCCCCAAACTGTGAACTTCTACTACAGAAGAGTGGGTTTGCAACCCTCGTAGTCTTCGGCCGCCAGGAGTTTCTGATGGTGTAAGATTATGATCACCTGCCTCTTGATCCGTTCCTCCAAGTTCGGGTACACAGCGATGGACATTCTTAAAACAATTTGTGGGCATTGTCTTGGCAGAACTAGAAAGCTCTTTAATAAACTACGACCGAATCGAGCACGTCGATTTGAAAATCTCGGAGCTATACACCATGAGAGGTACCAATGGACAGGAGCAATGGAAGATCTGGAGGCTGCTATCCAACAATTCCAAGATTCCCTTAATGCAACCCCAGAGGATCATCCAGATCGGGCACATCGACTTCAAAGTCTTGGGAATGGATATCACGATAGATACCAAAGAACAGGAGCAATGAAAGATCTGGAGGCCGCCATCCAACAATACCAAGATTCCCTCCATACAACCCCAGAGGATCATCCAGATCGGGCACGT
>CAKNEU010000200.1:0-23993 GCA_930272665.1 Mariannaea elegans | reverse complement strand
GCAATGGAAGATCTGGAGGCCGCCATCCAACAATACCAAGATTCCCTCCATACAACCCCAGAGGATCATCCAGATCGAGCAAGTCGACTTCAATATCTTGGGATTGGATATCGCGATAGGTACCTAAGAACGGGAGCAATGGAAGATCTGGAGGCTGCTATCCAGCAATACCAAAATTCCCTCAATGCAACCCCAGAGGATCATCCAGATCGGGCACGTCGAATTCAATATCTTGGGATTGGATATCACGATAGGTACCAAAGAACACGAGCAATGGAAGATCTGGAGGCTGCTATCCAGCAATACCAAGATGGCCTCAATGCAACCCCAGAGGATCATCCAGATCGGGCACGTCGACTTCAATATCTTGGGATTGGATATCGCGATAGGTACCAAAGAATAGGAGCAATGGAAGATCTGGAGGCTGCTATCCAGCAATACCAAGATAGCCTCAATGCAACCCCAGAGGATCATCCAGATCAGGCACGTCGACTTCAAGATCTTGGGAATGGATATCACGATAGGTACCTAAGAACGGGAGCAATGGAAGATCTGGAGGCTGCTATCCAACACCACCAAAACGCCCTTGCTCAATCTCAGTCCCCTCCAATTGATCGGTCTGGACCTGCCAAAGCGTTGCTTACTTTACACGCCGAAGCCGCACATTGGTCATTAGCGCATCAAGCTGCTTCTGAAGCTGTGTCGTTGGTTCCTCTTCTCACACCCCGTTCTCTTGAGAATTCTGATAAGCAATATTTTCTCACTGACATGGTTGGGCTGGCTTCGGATGCGGCGGCAGTTGCTCTGATGGCAAAAAGGATTCCACATGAAGCAATCCAACTCCTTGAACTTGGTCGCGGGGTCATTTTAGGCTCTATAGATGAAATGCGCGCCGATATATCCGATCTTCAGCAGCAACATCCCCAGTTAGCAGAAGAGTATATCAAGTTTCGCGATCAACTAGATGCCCCAACTGGCCTATCTCACGAAATCGATCTGTCAATATCTTCAACAGCCTTGACGAGACAAATCAACCGACGCTATGATGTGGGCCAGAAACTAGAACGGACGATCCAAACCATCCGGACACTACCTGGCTTTGATCGATTTCTCTTAGCCCCATCTGAGGACGAATTGCATGCCGCCGCATCCTTAGGACCTATCGTTATCATCAATGTCAGTGACTACCGTTGCGATGCATTAATCCTCGAAGAGAGCCAACTCAGATCTCTACCCCTCCCTCGTCTTGATAGTAGCGATATTCACGCTCGCGCAGCAACTCTAGAGTCGAGATTAATAACCACAGAGTTATTGGAGTGGCTATGGGAAACGTTTATGGAGGATATTCTCAATGCCCTGGGATTCACTGAAAGTCCTCATGATTGCTGGCCCCGGATATGGTGGATTCCGACCGGGCCTCTCGCCAAATTCCCGCTCCACGCTGCTGGACGCCACTACATAGGTTCTTCTGATACTGTTTGTGATAGGGTCATGTCATCTTACAGTTCCTCCGTCAAAGCAATCATCCATGGTCGCCGACGACCTCATAAATCAACGGCCGCGGACCTGGCTGTCCTCGTGGCCATGAAAAATACCCCAGGAAATTCGCAACTACCTTTTGCCGTTAACGAGGTGCAAATATTACAAAGTTTATGCGAATCAATGGTACTCAATCCCTCTCAGCCAGAGCGACGTAAAAAGGATGTCATGTCAAAGCTACTGCAGTGCAAGATATTTCATTTCGCTGGCCATGGTTGTACGGATGGTAAAGATCCATCAAAGAGCTATTTGCTTCTTGAGGACTGGGAAGATGATCCTCTTACAGTGGCGGATTTTCTTGCTATGAATCTTCGTACACACTTGCCGTTTCTTGCTTACCTCTCTGCTTGTGGAACTGGTCAAATTAAGGATGACAGATTGTTAGATGAGAGCGTTCACCTGATCAGTGCCTCCCAGCTGGCTGGGTTTCGCCACGTTATTGGCACTCTATGGAACGTTAACGACGAATTATGTGTAGATATGGCGAGGATCACATACGAAGGGATAAGAGACGGGGGTATGACAGATGAATCAGTGTGTCGAGGACTCCATACGGCCATAAGAACACTTCGAGATCAATGGCTCAATCTGTAAGCAAGCAACAAGCACACGAGCAAATCAATGACGACCAGAGAGGTCCTTTCGGTTGCAGCTACAAACAGTGGCGGTTCGGGAGATAAATTGCCAAGAGATGTTGTGGTGTGGGATGGTGAGGACAAGGAAAGAATAGGCCTTCTACATTGGGTTCCGTATGTTCATTTTGGAGTTTAATCTACTACATCATCTGCCCTCAGGGTATTGAGCTTTAGAACTTGAGGTTTAAAATGGGGCGCATATTGCAGATAACTTCAGCATTCGAATGAATTGTCCACGAGCTGCCGCGTATGACCGTTGGTGGAAGAGTTTCATGTTATAGGATCACTTCTGCTTCTCTAGATAAGACGGGTGAAGGATTAGGAGATTTCTTGTTGTTGTCTCTTTTCGCATTTAGGCGAAAAGGTGGTGCATGGATTCTCAAAAAAAAAAAAAAGACTCAAGGTGTAAATAACTAGTACTATAAGCCCCTCACTTCCGAGATGACCAGGACAAGTTAAAATGCAAGTTGAAGCGGTTTTGGTGCGGGCTAGGCCAAAATACTGCAGATACCCCAGGGAAACGCTCATTAAGGGAGGACACGAACATTGTACTACTATGGCATTAGACTATGTTTTCGGCTGGACTGGAAAGGAGTTTCTTTGAGTTGACGGAAATTAAATAGAGGCACCCGTGGCAAATTCAAAAGAGTTTCTTCGTTAAATTGCAGACCTGAGTCCCCCGATAATTACGAAATACACCCAATGGCTTAAAGTGACTTTCTTCAAGCATTTGATCATGCAGATTAGAATAACTTGATGGAAACCTTTAAAGGAAAAACCTTGAAAACTTCTGTTTTAAAAGGCCACTTGCTGCCTAGGTCAGAGGCATGCTATACTTCTTACTTCCTTTCTTTCTACGGTTTGGGCAACGACCAACGGTTGCCGCCTTAAGTTAGCAAATCCAAATCCTGACGGTCTTTTTCAATACCAACCGTAAGATCGCTTTGCATGCCATACAGAAAGTTCAAATAAAGATAACTCGGTTCTCAGATAGACAAAAGTGATCGAGCATTAGTTCTCTAGCTATCGCCAATCTACAGCAGTCCACAGAATTTGCACCAGAAAATCTTTGAATGGCTTTAGGCTTTAAGCTTCCTTCCCTTTTAGACATTATGAGCCAACACTTCCAGTTTCTGCACCACAGAAGCTTGAATGGCTGCAAACTTCCTTCCGTTCTGACTACATAACCCGCCCGCTTCTGCCTCTCGGATTCTTTTCTCTTCCTTTCATCATCATCCACGATTCTTGGCTCCATCACCACTAAGTTTGCTCTTCCTTTCATCACCATCTGTGATTCTTGGCTCCATCACTACTAAACTTCTTTTGCCCCCGTTGACCAAGATGTCTACACCAATGGATAGTGTCATGGTGGTATCCATCGACGATATCAAGACCTGTCTCCTCCAGCACCATGAGCAAGTCGCCCAGCAACTCGCCCAGCAATTCGCCCAGCAGGAGGTTCGCCTCCACGAGCAAATCGCCCAGCGATTCGCCGAGCAGGAGGTCCGCATCAACGAGAAATTCGCCCAGATGGAGGTCCGTATCGACGAGCGATTCGCCGAGCAGGAGGCCCTGATGAAGAAAGATATCATCGATCTGTCAAAGAGCGTCCAGAAGATTAACAGCCGAATGACACGCTCAGAAGCTCGATTTGCATGCCCTTTTCCCAACTGCCTTACTACAACTGACCTTCCTACCCATAGAATCGAAAACACTTCAATCAAAGAGCGAAATGCCGCTGCAACCTTTACGAATCCTGGAGTAAGGCTGACGCCACCCCACAGCCTCGCTACCGGAGATGTGATTCTCAGCTTTCCCGAGACATCTACAGCCCTACGCAAGATGGACGGTTTGTCTCCTGGCCACTCCGCGCCCAAAATATGTACGGGCTAACCTCCTATTAGAACACACACTGGAATCAATTCTCCGAGCTTTGGAATTGCGTTGCGATGGTAATGCAGAGGATATTCAGGAACGGCTTTGTCGAGCGATTATGTAATGTTACCTCTCAGTCTGTGGTGGACTTCGCTAGTGTATTAGATTAGATTTTGCCTTTGAGGATATTGCTATTCCCCAGTGGCTAGTATCAGTGATGGTCTTATGATCATTATGTGGTCAGTTCCTTGGCAGTTTTGGTGCCAGGTTCTTATTTATAGATTAGAATTAGTAAACAACTCCGGCTTTCTTTCTTTAAGAATTAATTCTACTCTAGTGTCCTGTCTTCCCTTATTTCATCTATAGTCTCATCCATTACAACCGCAACCGCAACATCACGAGCGTTCCCGATGTCATCCCAGGATAAGGCAAGGCCGGCCTCATCTTGGAACTCTGCCTTCAGGATCCTATACCAGCGCCTAAAAGACGATCGCGTAACGCCCGTAACAGAGTCACGCTGACCTCCGCGATGACATCATCATGCCGCAAGGAGACCGGATTGCGCTGCCGGCATTGTGCAGCCCGCCCGAATCAGGGGACGGCTCCAACCAACAAAGCCCAACCAGCAGCAACTTCATCACCAACACTGAGCTACCGGGGCTCAAAAGCTTAGCATGCAACCCGGTCATCACTACTGCTAATGCTATCCGAGGCGTCGCCGCCAACAGCCGCCAGCTCCTCAACAAACAAATCCCCGCCGCCGAAACCTTCTGCAATGTGTTCAAGACAGCACAGCAGTTCGCCGACATACCTTCTCCCAGCAGTTTCTCAAACTCTGCACCGCCCTCACCAGCAGCGACCACACACATTTCTCCCTATAGGTTCATACAGTTACCCGACCCTTCCACCTCTTACGACGAGAGCTTCAGCATTTGACTTGGCAGGGGCGCCGGTTCTCAACTGTATCTTACACCCCTTAGCGACTAGGGGAATCATTGGTGCCAGGGATCCTCAAGCATTTAGAGGCAGGGTCGGAAGATGCCAAGGAAGAACCCTCGATAGGGCAAATCCAATCACCATGGCGACGGCGGGTGGTTGACGCTGCTTTCCGACCCAGAGCGAGCTACCTCAAACCAGCCTGAATTCTTTCCCATCATGCACATTTTTATTAGGTGAGCGCAATCTAAATAGTGTCATCCTTCTTATTTGGTTTTTGTGACCAATGCTAAAGGCTTTCTCCAGTGCTTCGTCACTAGGTGGATAAAGAAGCCGTTGAATCCAGAACCACCGCAACTTAGTCTAGGCCGGTGCCAGGTGGCGAAGCAGCCCTCTTCTAACGAACTGGGCGACACTCCACCGTCTCAGCCTTGACGTCTTTCCACCCAACCCTCCGGGTCTCCGAGCCTTCAAGCATTCCATCTTTCGCGTGCCGCCAAAAGCCTTCGAACCTCAAACCTCCATCCACTTTTGCCGCCTTCTCGAGCCGCATTAGGATCCTCTGTAGCTATGGCTACCTGACCGGCCCTCGCAGTCGGGAATAGGCCTCTTTCTTGTGCTGGCGGAGATCCTTAATTTATGTCATATGGTATGTTAATACACCCAGTGTGATTACAAGCTTTTGGAATGTAAAGTACTCCTATTTGTGTATTCTTAGACAGTCTTTGTTCTTGTAACCGCTCAAATGCAGGGTCGTGAAAGGGTTTGCAAAGGCACCTCTGGGGAGAGAGGATAGCTACCTGCAACAGCTATGGCAGAGGCGGTAGTATCTATAGAAGCGTCTAAAAGCGAGTAAGCTCAAGTCAACTGCCATCAGCCATAGTGTATAGGGGAATAGCCTTCACCTTTATGCTGGCATAGCTGTAAATATGATCTTTGACAAGAAGGATGCAAATTCGTCTGGATCCCCTTCCAAGAACTTGCTGCCATCAGGAAGAGTACCCCTTTATCGGCATCAAACATGGCATCGATAACGGCGACATCTCTCATCATCTTCAAGAGGGCTTGCACTTCGTCACCGTCCTCATCGCCATCTCTGGGTTCGAAGTGTCGGACGTTGAGACACCGGCAACAGTGGAGGGACCGGCGGCAAGCTCCAAGTTAGAATCATCATTGTCGCTAGTGATGATAGCAGAAGACTTCTTGCGACGAGAAGCCCATGGAGAAGGCCAAGCGGTAGGCTTGGAGTTGGAATCTGTATCGTAGATAAGGGGGGGGCGTCGCCAACAATGAAAGCATCAAGATCAGAGGGTTACTTGCTGTCAGGGGCAGAAGATTGTTTGGAGGCCTTTGAGCCTGGTGCCTTGCTTGATGATCTTCCGCCTTCAATCGATCGGCCGCCATTCTGCGAGATCCAGTCGGTACATACTGCCGTCAGCCATCAGGTGGTAGGTAGGCTTCCTCTTTAGAAAGTCTCACCAGGAAGAGTGACCTATGACCTGTGCTGCCATAGCAAGCCAGCAGTATGAAGTCGTGTTTCCTGTTTCCATTACTCAGCCCATGAAGAAGCTCTCTTACTTAGAAGATGTTTGAGGTTACTTGACTGGAAAAGCATTACTATTGCACCGATGCCCAACAAGTTAGTATCATCTATGTACTTTACGACAGGATTGGATGTACAGGCCCCAACCTGTAGTTCTAGTTGTTGAGAACCCAGGATTCGTACTTTGGGAGCCCTTCTCATCTCTAGTTTACCAGGGGTATGAAAGGCGGAAATCGGCTTTAAAATGGGTTCTTTGGAGAGACCAGTCTATTGAAAACAGGTTAGAGGAGCTAGATTAGGCTTATAGAATACTCGTTATCATCTTAAAACCAGTCTCTTGCAAGGAACTACACTAATAACTTGACCCATAACTCAAACGCGACTACAAGCTTGACCATTCTCACCTTTCCATGAAGTAGCTTTAAAAACCAGTAATTCTATAAAGAGGTAGAACGCCGCAATTTCTGTGAGAATCCTAGGCTGTTATAAAGGCCCATTGTTGCAATATTGGAGACCTCCAATCCTCGCGGACTCACAACGACCCTTCGGCTGCGGCAAGATCGGACCCGGTGGTGAGCTGTTGGTCCATATGCACCGCCAAACCAAAGCGTAGTGGACCGATGGCGTAGTATCCCCTATTTTCAGTCTCTCTGTCCTTCTTTAACTCAGGAAGGGTGTGCCGTATGCGATAAAATCCGAGGAAGACATAGAGAAGGAGCGTCATGTATTCCGGTATCAAGCACATCAGAAGGTATATGGTCGATGATCCGTAAACCGGATTCCATATTGGTTCTTCGTCCGTTATCGTAAACTCGAATAGTAACCCGTAAATTGTTCGAATGATCAGTGTTGGGACTCCGGCGATGGTAAGTTGTACATACTAGAGAATGCTCGGTGTCAGACTCCTCGAATTCTGTACCAGTTTCCGTTAAGTAAATACTTACAATTAGCGTCCCCGTGCCGAGAATATGTCGCTGGCTATGGAGTTGGACCAATTCCGCCGTGGCCAGAGATAGAACGACGGAAGTGGTAATATATGCAAATATAGCTACCACCCTTGCAGTTTGAGCATACCTCCCTGAGTCTGTAAGGCCCGCACTGGTTACGAGGAGGATGAGTGCAACCAGAAGGGCGATCCGAATAATGGTGAGGAGTAGATAAGCTCGTTTTACCATCCCTGAAGTCGATTCTAGACTGCACCAAAAAGTTAGACCTTCCAGAGCGACAAAATTCCAGTCTGGACCTACACAAGGCAGATAAGACCAACAGTTGACCACAGCATGGCTACGAGGCCAATGTTTAGTAAAGCAAAAGAGGCAACTTCTAAGTGGATGCTATTCGTCCCCTTTTCGTAGACTATTGTAAGAGCGCCACCAATAAATCGTACTACGCTAGCTGTTAGTAATTATAACAAAAGAAAATTAAAGAGAATACTCACAGAGAGAAAATAAAACAAGAGGATACCAAGCTTGTTTAGATCCGTTCTGCCAATTCTGAAAGAGGATGAATGTCGTAATGGGAACCATTGGAGCATAGAAGGCCATCTGCGCGATGGCGATAGAATTGTGCACCATGGCCATGTTTCTTGAGCTCAACAGGTCATCTCAAGAGGGTTGAGGAAGAGGAGTGCCAAAAAGGCGAGAAAACTCATTTTGTTTTCAAACATTTAGTATCATACGCAGAACGGAGCCAGACAAAGGCCGACCAGGTATGGGGTATGAAGGCCAACAGGTCTGAGGCTGTGCAAGGTTGGTTTTAATTTCTGCACAGATCATAGCCACTCAAGTTTGAACAGAAGACCAGGGTTTTCCTTGTCGTTCGTTGATCGTGTGTTTAGCAGGACCGTTGTGTGTTGGTTGTGTCTCTTATTTGTGACTGGCTACCAGCACACCCAACGGGGCTCAAGAGGTCTGGCGCCAACCTCCACATCGGAATCGAACCGGCCTTCGGGGGGCTTGTCCTTGAATTCCATTTACTATTTATATATTTCATCTGTTGGCTCACCGCAAGGGGTCTGTCCTCACCAGACAAGAGCAACAGCGATGGGAGAAATCGGACCACGCCACCTCGTTTCTTGACCCAACGTCGAAAATTGAAGCGATAGCACACGTAGTTGGTTATGAAATACGTTTCACCCTCTCACTGGCTTCTATTCAGGGCAAGAATGTGCAAGGCTTAAAATTATCGCGGTTCAGTGATTTGCAACACACCATGGATCTCATTTTAGAACTAAAACAGCCCTAGATGCGGTGTAGTTCATCTCTGCGTGATATTGTCATGCATACAGAAAATTAAAACGACTGCTGAAGTGCTTAGACACAATGGTCTTTTCAATAATTACAAATAGATCCCGCGTATTTCAATGATCAGCAACATGTAAGATGTCATAATTCTAGAACACAGGGATGTACAGAGGCCTTTCACATGATCTAAATATAACGTTTTGCTACAGCCTATACAAGGTAGTGTCGAAACACCTTGGTACAGTTAGTAAAAGTTCGTTGTAATTGTCTCTCCGTGGTTTCGGCGAGGAGAAAAGTCATATCCTCCGTCTCTACGTTCATTCGTGATTGCTCTGACGCGATCACTCTTCCGATTCCTTTCCAGATATAGCTAGTATACTTTTGACGGACCTTTCTCAACTGTGGCATGGGGAACGATTCAATATGTCCTGATTATATTGCAAACTCGGACGTCGTTAATTCTTGCTATCTAGGTAAACTAGGAATAAGGAAAGTAAGGAAATGTCGACTCTTGTTCCGTAAACGAGACCATACAACTCAGTGGAGGACTTATACTCTCTTTCTTATTGCCAACTCCTCTTCAATTTGTGACTGCGTGCCCAACGTGGTGTCGCCTACGTGGAACCGTGTCATTCTCTGAAGAATTCCCAACTTTGCAAGCTAATTTCCCGAGATGAATCAAAGTAGATGGGTGACAGAAATCAAACGCAGTTTTCTTCGTAATGGGTGAACAGTCTATCTCTCTGGGAAGGTGAGTTAAACTGCAGGATATTAATGCTCAATAAGTCTAATCCCTCGGAGGAAAAGTACGCTGTAGCATGTTACTTCTCACTTTTCAAGAAGTAATATGATGCAGTATAATTTCCCATCAGGAGGTTAGACTTGTCCAGAAGTAACATCCCGCAGCCTATGCTTCGAGAGGTATAAACCTTTGCAAGTTCTGCCTAGCACATCATTGATCCCAAATAGCTCTCTCCTCCTGCTCCAGCAGTGGCACTAATCATCTGGAGTTAGAGTCCTCCGGGCCATAGATGACGCACGGCTCTGTCGAAGGGCTTAGTTCTCAAGTTTTCCATGGTGTGCTAAGATGTTCACGGAGCTTATTTCGGACCCTTCGGGTCGAGATTGCTCCCAGCTCATTGTTTCGGCTTTTCGGCTTTGGCCGTCATCTACACGTATCCCCCTATCTTCTGTTTCATCGCTGGCTCGTATGCCCTTGGCATTGTCAGCCTCTTTGTTGATAACAGCTGAATGGTTTCCCCCTTTGGAGCCTGTCTTTATATGACTTGCAGCATCCCTTTCGCCTTGAACATGCTTGCGAGGTCCATTAGTGCTTTGTATCCCGCTCTGGTCGCCCGTTTGACCTTGAACTTCATTTCTAGCATCTTTCGGATTCGTGGCCATGTTCTCTGCCATGACTTGGCTATAGGCTCGATAGATCTGCTGAATAGCATCGTTGATGGTATCCCTGACAATCTCATCATCACTATCACACAAGGCAAGCCGACCTCTGAGCGTCTCTCGAATGATGTTCCCTCCCTCCCTCTCCATAAACTCAATGTAACTACTCATATCCTCGGAATGTTCCTTGTTGACGTATGGCGAGCTAGGTAGCTCGGCACCGGGAAATAGTAGGGTGAAAATTTCATACCACTGCTCCGATTCTGTCTGCTTTTGATTTGCGCGTGTTCCTCGAAGCTGTTTTAGCTGGTTTGATGTCATTCCTTCCGGGCGTTCGCTGACGGGTCGCTCTTCGCAGGATAGGGCCCGAATGTGATCAAACACATCCTCGTCGTTTGTGAATACAGACATACATCGTGGGCAGTGAATCGGCAGTTGATGGTGTCGGAGTAAATGTTGTTTCACATAAGAGATCTTTTTCAAGACATATCCGTGGCATTTGCGATAACGGATTGGACCCTTCTTATAGTACGGACAGGCCAGAATCCGATCATCTTGATCTTCAGTAGAGTCTCCAGTTTTAACTCGTTTGACTTTGTTTCCAGTCAATCCATCATGGTCATTCTCATGATCTCCACTCTGTCCAGTAAGCGTTCGTTTCTTTGTGCGATTACTAGAAACCTGTTCATTCTGATTTCTTTCTTCTTCTCGTGTAGGGGGAGCGCTTTCCCGCTCCGAGCCATCGCTGTCGGTTGGTGACCTGTGGTCAACAGGAAGACTCTGATACGGAATCTCGAGGGTCGGAATGTTACTGGAACCCACCGGCAGCGGAAATGAAGAATTGCTTTGCATGTCCCAATCAGGTCGGCTTCCAGATTCATCAGATTCCAAGGAGGCCTCGGTGATGGGTGATGAAACTTGTAAATTAACAGATCCATCAGAAGCACTAGCCGATGATTCCGTGGAAGGACTCGGTGAGAACGATTGGAAATGTTCGTCCCTCAGATCTAAAGCAGATGGATCTGACGATGTAGAATTCGATGCGAGCGGATCTGAAGAAGACTCTGAAGCCATGCCGCAAGGTATCATGGCCGCCTGCTTTCTCACGTCCTCGGTATCCATATTTGTGACAGAATACGAAGAACGAAACGCGGCGGGATTATCATGATGTGAAGTAGATGTACTAGAATCCAGTGCTCCACTAACAGTACTGACAGTATCTTGCTGAGTAAGAGAAGGCAAAGCAACCTCCCGTGGTGTTTGTCCCATTTGGTTATTGAGAACCCACGACCTTACAGGAAGTTGAGGGGCTTGTTCACGTAGTGATGAGTCCGAGTTGGTCTTCCCTGACTGATCATCAATCGGGTCTTCATCGCTGCTAGAATCATCAACCCAACCGCCGAGGCCACGAATACTGATGATGTCGGCTTTATCTAACTGAGTACCTCCCATGTTGGAAAATAACCTCGTGGGGGTGGACTTTCAAGAAATAGCTTTCAACAATTGTTTGGAGACAGGGCCATCAGGGCAAACCGCAAGCAGGGCCACAGAAAGTCGAATGATCACCCAGGCCCACGCTAGGTTTTATATCAAGAAATCAAAATGCAGGAACAGGTTCCGCGTATGACGAATAAGGCAGCCTTGTAGCCTCGTACTCGGTGTGCTGCGCTTTTGGTCGCCTTGGGGGCCTCAGACGAAGTGTACCGGCGAGTTTCGGGTAGCAGTATGCGTCAGACGAACGACAATCGGGCGTCACGGGATGTGTACAGCAAGCTTGGTGAGAAAACAACGAAGCAAAAGGTCGAGAAAGTGAGACATCAGGCAGCGGTGTGGTCACAACGTGCAGTTTCTGCGTGAAAACTGTGCACACCGAACCAATCGGACCCTCGAAAGGACAAGTGTGACGAGTCCATTTTTTTGTTGGCATCCTCGGAGCCAGTGGCGGCACACCACAATGCTAGGGTCCATCCTAGCTTAGCACAGAGCCATGTCAGATAGGCAAAGACCGGTCAGAAAACAAGCCACGCCCACGAGACTCGAACTTCCCACAATTGTGCCCTCTTTATCGTTCGCTCATATCTGTGCACTAAAGACACCGGCCTGGCAAATGTGCCTTGGGCACTCCAACAGGTGTGCTGTCTTGGTCGAGACTAGCCAGACCGGCTCCCTCCCAGCGAGGATGTCCAAAACTCTCTCTTTTCTTATTGTTTACTCGACTATTGAAGGTCTTTGTTCTTTTCGCATCACCTTCAGCATCCTTTGTGTCTTTTTTTTCACCAATATTGTCCTTTGAAAGCTATCATCATCGTCTTCAAGTCTCAAGAAACACGACCACGGCTCAGCATTCCATTTCCGGTAACCGTCTTTCCTAATATGGCATCGCGTCAGCCGGCCGCAGCGCCACAGGCTCCGGCGCAGGCCGCTTTGAGGGCTGAGAGTATGAGAGTCCATGCGGGAAGCTTTAACGGCCAATATGGCAATGATACGTACGAGCTTTGTCTATCAATGTTTGTGGCAAGAACGAGGTCTAATCTACGGTGAAAACAGCACGAACCGTCGCCCCCCGACCGAAACTACGGCCGAACCCGTCAGCCAATATCGTTACCGCACGAGTCCTCCAGACGCTGGTCCTGTGAACGAGCGATTGCAATTCTCTAATACCGTTGGCAACACTGCGGTCGACCATCAAGCATATACTCGGTCCCGAATACAGGCCGGCCAAGAGAGAAACAGCCAGGCATTGCGGGATTTCCATGCCCAATGGGGGGACTATGTGAGATGAACTCTGGGACTCAACGGCAATATAAACTACAATGTACATATGGCTCGGACAATTCGTTTTAGGTGCCTAAAAGGGGTTGATAGAAAAAAACAAATAGAAAATGTGGTTGACATGAGCTGCTGGCTTGCTACCCTCTGCCTGGCTAAGTCAGGTTGCAGGTATTTACACCTTCCATTCTAGCGGCCAGCTTCCCTCTCCCCTCAAAAAAACTCGCATAAAAGCATCCACGTTCTAAAGATAGCAAAGTAAAAGGCCGTTGCCAGTCCCTCCCACCCTTCTACTTTTATTGAGGCTTCATTCTGGGTTTATATCACCTCTTAATTCAGGAACTTCCCGTACGTGGCTGGTTTTTGACGTTATTTTTTGGATTATGCGCACACTTACCCAGTACGAAGAATCAGATCTTCGTGCTGTAAAATATCTCTTGCTCTATCATTTTGGGTTTTCCTCTCCCTCTCCCTCTCCCTCTATACCATCACCGTCTTTGACATGCGTATGCGTAATTACTTAGTGATTCCACTCTGCATCGGTTGCGTGACCCAGAGGCCCAGAGACTGCATAATCCGTGCTCACAAACGCCCTATCCACCTCCCCCAGCCCCTCTGCGCAATATTGCAGCGTTTCCGCAATGTCATGCGAGCAATTCAAGGGCGTCTTCTCGTCCAGCAATATATCAAACTCTACCCAAACTCCGTCTCCTGCATGGTATGCCGTCACGTTCTTGAATCCCGTCACGATCGGTGAAAAGCGGTACGCAAGGTAGGTGAGCTTTCTGAGCGTGTCCTCGCCAGCGGCCTCACCAGAGAGTCGCACCACGTTTCTGAAGCATGTGTGACCCCAGTCGTAGATGATAAAGATCGAGAGAAGCCCGGCACCTGCTGAATCGAACCACCAGATGCCAGCTCTATAGCCAACAAGAGGAAACAACAAAGACAGGATGTTGAAGAGAACATCCGTCTTGCAATCTTGCACTAGGGCTTGCACTTGTGACGTCTTGATTCGATAGCAACCGATGCCAATAGCACCTTTAATAATGATGGTAGCCAACAACGAGACGATGGCGGCCCAACTGAGGATCTCCGTTTCATGAGGCCCCATTAGTCGCTCCACTGACTCTTGGAGAATCTGAAGGAAAGAGATTACCATGATGATTGAGAAAACTAGGATGCCGAGGGGTTCTAATCGCCGCTTGCCGACCGGGAAACGTGTGCGAAGGGCGTGCAGCCGCCACAGAACAAGTCGGTTCGTCGACCACACAATCAATGTGCACAGCAGATCAAGTGCCGAGTCTACGACAGACGCGACAAGTGATAAAGATCCCGTGGTGAATACGGCGAATGATTTACCCGTCAAAAGCAAGATGTTAGCTATGACATTGACGTTAATGGCCAACTTGGCCTGCTGACTGGCCTTTCGTCTTCTCGCCTTCTCTTCGTCAGGAAGCAGCTCTCCGATATTTCCTTCAACATGTTGAATCCCACCTCTTCGCTCTAAATCGCCGTCATGATCCGGATCTGGATTCATCGACTCAAGCGCATCATCAGCGATGGCCATGACAACGGCGTCAACTTCGAGCCAGTCATTGAGGCGCTCATTCTGGCTCTTGTAAAACATGCGAACTTCCTTGTTCTTTATATCCTTAAGCTCTTCTTCCGATTTGCGGTACTTTTCAAGGCCTTCTCTGTCGATACCGTGGAGAAGGGCCCGCTTGAGTTCCGTACGGCGAGCATCCTCAACGGCTGTCTGCGCCGCATCCTGGAATTTGAAGGTTCGTGGTCTTGGCCTTGGCCTTGACCTCTGTCTAAAGCCATCGCTACTGAAGAAGGATCCGGTTTCTAGATCTCGAGGGTGATCTCGTTGTCGCCTTCTTTGTTGGGCATCTCGCCCAGCGTGGTACTTATTGGAATCCCCGTTGAAAGTTCGTTTACCGACCATGGCGGGCTACAACGCAACCCTGGGGTTTGAACGAGCTAAAGGATTGGAATAAATGTATAAAATGGTGCTTTATCTTACAGGAGACTGAGACGACTTTTATTCTTCAATATAATGATCCTTTGAGGTAGTCATGTTCTATGACGTAGGTGGGACCTGGACGCTTCCAGGTTATGTAACGCACGTTCCTTCAAGCAAACAGGTAGACAACGGAAATAACGGCATCTACGACAGGGCAGCTGTGATAGATCGGCGGTTTACTCGAGGATTCTTTGATGATCCAACTAGTTTCCGGTCCCCTCTATGCTGTTTGCCTCAGATTTGTTAATTAGAGCCAGAAATATGAACTGTGGGCCAGGCTGCATCACGAAGCCCTATGACGATTTTTCCTACGATTTCTCTTCCAGATTCTATGAGATATCGAAAATACATGGGCAACAAAGCTTTATCGCTTAATATCTCACATGTCTAGAATACCAGAGACCCTAGGATTAGGGGGGAACTAGACGCTGTGCAAGAAAGAGTAAAAGGTGAGCTTTGTTTTATAAATACCTCCAAGAACGTCAACGGCAAACGAGACTACTACTCGCCTACCTATTCTCTAGAATCAGCAATACATATCGTATCATATAGTTAACCCCATATCCAAACACCTTCGCCCTAGTATGCAAGCGCCCTCATCGCAACCCAAGGCGCGAGCACTCCGACCGTGGGAACCCAATGCCCCCAAGCCTTGCCCCGTAGCTCCTCACCGCCGAACAGCCACACAATCCACCCATCACACAGCCCTGTAAACGCCGCGCCCGCCAAAACGATTGTGACGCCTTGGTCATTTCCTAAGTATTGCAGGCCCAAACACGTCAGGCCTAGGGCCATGTCGCGTACGGCCTTGGCGTAGACAAAGGGGGACGTGTTGTTGTTAAATTGTGAGAGTGGTGTGGGGTTTGGGACACCGAAGAGAGAGTGCGCTGCGAGGGGATTGCGCAGGGCGAACAGGCCGGTGAATACCAGGGGCGCGCCAACCATGTAGGCCGGTAAAGGCGAGAAGCGGCTCATCTTGATTGCAGTTCTTAGATGATGCGGTTGGGGCCTTTTAAGTTGCTCAATTAGAAGCTTGTGAGTAAAACACGATACCCGCACCCTTCGATCAGGAGCGTAGTGAGGCTTCTGGGGCTAGCGAAGTAAACAGCGGCTATGGGTTCGCCCGTTTGTCAACAAGGGTCCAGAGAGAAGAAGCCCAGCATTCATCAATTGCGACAGTATTTCTTTTCACATAAACCATCTAATTAGTAATCTTCTTTCGTTGTGCATATTATTTGAGTATTCATTCACCCAAAATCATTTGGCTTAACATGCATATCTACTTTGATGATACGCTCCCTACGCTCAAAGGAGGGTGCTGCGCGATCAGTGAAGGTCACTGACAAGAAATCCAAAACATTGCTCAAAGATTCATCATTTCAAATTTCAAGATGATTTCTTCCATCTATTGGTACAATTCATAAAACCCCTATCTTAAAACACACTAGAAGCAACTAGAAGGTTCCAATTGGACTCTTTAAAAAAGCTATAAATTTTCCCCAGCCCCTCCAACCCTCCGAGTGCAAATACATAAGAAATAAAACAAGTTTATGCTTAGAATGAGGGCTTCCTCATAATGCAATTCTAAAACCCCGGATCCTCAAATCTCATAATAATCACTCTCCCAGACTGACAACCAAGTACGACAGTAGATCCACAGACTGTTGAACACTCACCACGAAATGAAACAGGTAGCCAAAGCAATGGGGTTTCCTGCCATAAGATCCAACAGCCATCTTGACTAATCCCAACACCTTTAAGGCATTCAGGAACTGATTGGATGGCCGTCAGGTAAGAGAAAGGATTCTGAAGAATGATAGAGCCAGTATCAGTAAGAAGGCAAGATCTTGAAGGGTCAAATTGAAGGCGGGAAGTTATTGTGTTAGGTATCTCCTGCACACAAGCGCCATCGGCGCTGCGCCAGATCCGGATCGTCATATCGTGTGAGGCCGATGCCACCAGTTGACCATCCGGCGAAAAGGCCACTGATGTTACCGAGAACTTGTGGCCCTGAAGCTCTTGCACACACGCGCCATCGTCGCTGCGCCAGATCCGGATCGTCATATCGTCTGAGGCCGATGCTACCAATTGGCCGTCCGACGAAAAGACCACTGATGTTACCGAGTCCTTGTGGCCCTGAAGCTCCTGCACACACGCGCCATCGTCGCTGCGCCAGATCAGGATCGTCTTATCGTGTAAGGCCGATGCCACTAGTTGGCCATCCGGCGAAAAGGCCACTGATGTTACCGAGTCCTTGTGACCCTGAAGCTCTTGCACACACGCGCCATCGTCGCTGCGCCAGATCCAGATCGTCTTATCCCATAAGGCCGATGCCACCAGTTGGCCATCCGGCGAAAAGGCCACTGATGTTACCGAGAACTTGTGACCCTGAAGCTCCTGCACACACGCGCCATCATCGCTGCGCCAGATCAGGATCGTCTTATCGTGTGAGGCCGATGCCACCAGTTGGCCATCCGGCGAAAAGGCCACTACTGTTACCGAGTCCTTGTGACCTTCTAAGATCTGTTGACATTAATCCCAATTGTCTTCCGGTTCTGGTGCTAGAGATATCCACTTTGGAATCTGTATCTTGAAAACTTGTCGAATAATACTATTCTTCGGCATAAAGGCAAGAATTGAAGAGTATATCTGAAGAGGTGTATTATTTATTGTTGATAGATTGGCTTGAATTAACCGTAAAGCATCTTGTAAACAGTTAACTAGCTTTTCGCTCCTCTCTGACTGCACAGTGTTAGCTTATTAATTACTTCCCTATTTAATAGATACTTACATTGAGAATTGACTGGAAAGCCTTAATTATACTCAGGCTGTCTGAAACTCTCCCAATAAGGCTCAGTGCTTCCAGCCAATGCAGAAAATGGCTCAGCAGAAATTTATAAACCTCATTACTATTATCAACAAGTAATTCTGCTTGCTGCATGTGATAAACCCAGTAAAGGCATGCGTATTGCACTTCCAGAGAAATGTGTAACCGTATCTCTTGGGCGTCAATGGACAAGCGAGTTGTACCCGGTCTTACAAGTTGGCATATGTCTGTATGCAGGCACTTTTCCATAATACGCAGGCAATTGGTAGCCATCTTCCTGTGAGTGACTTTTTCATCTACCCAGAATGGATTCTTCCCCTGCTTCTTAGGATCTACTAAGAAGTCCCTGAAAGAGAGATGTAGTAGCCTTACCGGCATTTGATCCGATGGTGGAATGCTCAGAACTGAATGCAGCAGGTCTAGCTGGTCGTCAATAGTGTCTTTAGGAAAGTTGAGAATCTCTCCTAGGGCAGCTGTTGATAGGGGACTTGCGAGAATGATAATGGGGCCAACGATCTCCCGAAATCGTTGAATTGCCTTATCCTGCTGCTCAATATATAAGTCATTAATCAGCCTGTTCAAGATAGGTAGATACGTTGCATCCAGCTGTGACACTTGATTTGCTGTTCGAAAATCAAGTACCTCTCTTAGTTGCTTGCGTGGATTGCCATATCTCCGATCTGCAAGAAAACGGCAAATCGTAGCAGCAAAGATGAAAAGGGGAATGGCCATTTGCACGAGAATTTGTATGTTCTTTTTGCTAGGCCAGTCAGAAGGCAGTTTTCGGTCGGTGGGCACAGATGAGTTGTACTCCTTCTTGATTCTGATCAGCTCATGTTCCAAGTAAGTAGTAATGTCATGCTCGATAATATCAGGATGCATCTCATGGAGGATTAGATCCAGATATGTACCCTCTACAGCAGTAAAGCCAAGGCGAATAGGCAATTCTGGCCTGCTCGTGATAAAAACTCTTAGCTTTGGCGAAATTAGGTCCTTCGCACGAGAGAAAAGATCGATAAGGAGTTTGACATCCATATCTTGGTCGCACTCATCAAGGGCATCGACAATAAACACCAATGCAACAGATCTCCAGGAGTCAGAGGAGATATTTCCCAACGGCTGCATAATAAGCTTGTCAAACTGATCTCGGGTTGCTTTTCCAGCAATATTTGGATCTTCACCAATAGCAGCTGTAATGTGTGGCGCTGTGGCCGGTACTCTCACAGCCAACTGGGCTGCAATCGTTGGGAAGAATTTGGACAAACTCCCTCGGTCAGCCTCTCCTCTTTTGAAGAAGAAGCTAGCACCGAGGTGGCAAGACCGAGCAAAATTCCGGGCAAGAGTGCGGGATATGGTAGATTTGCCTGTTCCAGCCATGCCATTAAGCCAGAAAATAGGCTTAGCATCTGGATCTTTGGCCCATTCACGTATTTGTCGGAGGAGGATGACTCGTGTATCTTTCAGGCAGGTCGAATTATGTTCTTCAGCTTGGGAATCAAAAGAGGCTCCGGCAGCAATGGGGAGACGTTGGAGCACAATTTTCTGGTTGACGCCGTGTAGAGTCGTACTGATTGGAACGTAGTTAGTTACTAGGAATTGTACATAGATAAAGTGTTATAATTGCTATCTTACTGAACACTTCGGACTTGTTGTTTCATATCAATTGTTGTAGATTGAACATTCTTTATATCTTCCCTAACTTAAAATTCTGTAAGCGATAATATACTTAATTAAGATTAAATGGAAGGACTGACGCAATTTGACTACATCGGCCACCCGCCGTGTCGCTTCAAGCTCCCTTGTAGGAATATACCCAAGTAGTTCTACTGCAAATGCAGCTGCCGTAGCTGACGCATACCGCTGCCAGCAATCATTCTTGTGCGAATCAGCATAATCACAGATGCCCCTGATCACAATGCAAGGGAAGTGGTCCATCAGACCGGCCGCTTCCATTTCCACACATATACACTGCTCCCCAGCAACCTCTAAAATGTTATCTCGAATATTAGCATTTTTTATTAGGGTGTTTCCAGAAGCAATGACTCCGTAGTGGATCTCTGGGTCAGTAGAATCTCGTGGGTCTCGCTTAATCTCTTGGGATTGGTCGCACTTGTCGCAAGTATTACCCTCGATATGATCATACTGTGATGGGAATAGATGATCATTCTGAAACCCTTGGTGAGCAAAGTCACTTTTTGGTCTCTTCATACGGGGCTTGGTCGTGTACATTGCCTGCAATAGACCAGGAATCTTGGATAGTTCAATCTCATGCTTTGCTCGCAAGCTCGAAAGTGCATGAAGAAGAACTAGAGGGGGCTTGTAAAGAGACCCTTTCAGCTCCCAAGTCTGACCCGACTTTGCCTTCCCTAGATCATATTGGACCACTCCACCAGTAGTTCCATCAGGTCGGCTCACTACAACATCACCGAGTCGGATATCTCGACCCCGATCAGGTTGAGCGATACCTCCCCCAATACCCACCAACAAACCGATCCGAATATGTGGCAAGGAAGAGATTAGGTTTGATGCTGTAGTTGCTGCAGAAGTGGTTCCATATACTCCGTCGGGAAGTGAAGCGATCACGATATTGTGCTTGCCTATGCGGCCCCACTCATATGAATTGTTGTCGGACGGGTGTTGATCGAAGTTTTCGGCTGCGTCGTGGGGTTCATCGAGCAGTGCAGTTGCCGCTGCGCGTTCGATATAGAGAGCAGCAATCCACCCTATTGTGTAAAACTCCGGGCTATCGAGCTGCTTCATTAGTATTGGAGGTTTTGATCTTACTAACTCAGGTAGTTCATAGATCGGTAGATGAGAGCCTAATTAGCTCAGGTCTTGGTTTCGATCTAGGAATGTTTGAAAGCTGGATGTGGGGATGCGGGGGTTACAAGGTCAGCAGCCGCCCCTGTGTCCAGCTGAATTCTCAGATGTTACGCCTCTTTGGGATGAGAAGCGGGTCGGAGAAATAAATTTCCAACCAAGCAGGCCATTAATTTTCGATTATCTGAAGGGAATGCCACTATCACCGAGAAGGTTGTACAGTGCGGTCCAAGTCTAGCGTCAGTATTTTTGTATCAAAAGCTTTACCATGTGTAGCCCAAGCGTGGCTGACACACAATGTATGGCTGGTGTTCAGCTATAACAGCACTTGAACGCTCATCAGGCATGAGTAGATTTCCTTGCTTCCTGATGAGACACCGTACAACTTCATGCCCCACACCAATGATTTAGGGGACCAAAAATAGTAATAATCAGAGCATCCACTCTCTCTCTCTCTGGGTCTCTAGATCGTGGTATTAGCGTGCGCCCGCGCGAATGTGAGCATTATCACAAAACTGAGTGAATTTGAACACGGGGATCTATCGGTCGCTGACGTGTGCGGATTGCTTATTATGCACATATACAGTATGCCCATTACAATTGTAATTTCAGCCGCACAAGGCTGGGAATCAGAGAAACCCCGCACTTGCGCCGTTTCTGCTCACTTTTCTTCTCACTTTCCACCCTAAGTTAGAGAACTTTATACTACACTCTTTAACTGCTCTAGTCCCTGTGAACAGCATGAATCCTACACGCCCAGCCTCGCGTCGTGACTTTGAGATTGCCATTATCTGCGCCCTCAAAATCGAAGCAGAAGCTGTTCGTCAGCTCTTCAACCGCGATTGGGACGACGACGATCCCCCCTACGATAAGGCGCTAGGCGATCCTAACGCGTACTCTACGGGGCTTGTCGGCCGCCACAATGTTGTGCTCGCCCACATGCCCAATATGGGGAAGGCTGCTGCCGCGGCCGTTGGATCCAACTGCCGTACCAGTTTCCCTAATATCAAACTGGCTCTTGTCGTTGGGGTTTGTGGTGCGGTGCCTATTGTGCCTAATACTAATAAAGAGATCTTTCTCGGCGATGTTATCATGAGCACTGGTGTTATTCAATATGACCTTGGACGACAGCTTCCCGAGCACTTCGTGCGCAAAGACACGCTTCTGGACTCATTGGGGAGGCCCAACATGGAGATCCGCGCGCTATTAGGGAAACTAGAGAGTTTCCAAGACCGAGAGAAGCTAAGAAGCAAGATGGCTAGTCATTTGGAAGAGCTCCAGAAGGAAATTGAGATAGAGGCAGAGTACCCAGGGATTGTGCACGACAGGCTATTTGACCCGGCATATCGTCATATCAGAGATGGACAGACGTGCGAAGAGTGCCAGTGCAGCGGAGAGCTTGTTTTGCGCCATCGCTTCAGTCAAGGCATACGACAGCCAGCGGTTCACTTCGGGTTGATCGCGTCCGGCGACATCGTGATGAAGTCTGGAAAAGACCGCGATAATATCGCACGACGTGAAGGTATTATCGGCTTTGAGATGGAGAGCGCTGGAATGTGGGATACCTTTCCGTGTATTGTGATCAAGGGTGCCTGTGATTATGCCGACAGCCATAAGACCAAGGTGTGGCAGCGGTATGCAGCTGCAACAGCAGCTGCATGCATGAAGGCTTTCTTGGAATATTGGGTGCCTTCTGTGACTATTGGTATGTAGTAGCAATGTAAGATGCTATAATATAGTTTGCTGATCTTTGGAGTAGGCCATATCCGACAAGGGACTTCGGTCGTAAAGTGTAAGTGCAAAATTCTAGTAGTTAATAACTGCTGGGACTGACCAAAAGTCTAGTTCTTGTACCCTACACAAGTAATCCGGAATTTGTAGGACGCTCAGGAATCCTTAATAAGTTGAAGGATCAGCTGGGACACACACGACGAACGCATAATACTTCTCAGGCAAGAGTATCACTACACGGCTTAGGTGGTACTGGGTAGGTTACCTGATTGCCTTGTCTATACTTGTGGTTTAACATGTGATAGGAAAACTCAAGTTGCTTTAGCATATATATTCTGGCTGCAAGAGGCATGTCCGACAGTGTCTGTTTTCTGGATTCATGCTAGCAATGCTGAACGCTTTCGCCAAGCATTTGCAGCTATTGCACGAGATTACCAGATCCCTGGCTACGCGGAACCCAAGGGTAATGTGCTACTATTGGTGAAAGATTGGCTAGAGAATAAGGACCACGGAGAGTGGCTTATGGTTATTGACAATGCAGATGACGCACAAGTCTTCTTTGGTCAGTCGGCGGATGCTACTACAAGCTCTGTCAAGTCGAAAGATGAGAGGAATCTTGCACGATACTTGCCCGAATGTGCCCACGGGACAATTCTTATCACGACGAGAAACAAGCAGGTGGGGGTTAGGTTGACAAAAGGACAGCAGCCAATCGAGGTACTACGTATGAATGAGGACGAGTCGGAACAGCTGCTTCGTGCGAGGCTCAAAGGCATCGGCGCGACCTCTGCTGACTTGTTAAGGCTATCGTCTCAATTAGAGCATCTGCCGCTAGCGCTGGCTCAAGGCGCTGCGTTCATTCAAGAGACTAGCATAACAGTGAGCAAATACCTTCAACTGCTAAGCAATAGCGACAAGGACATCGTGCACCTGCTCAGTAAGGAGTTCGAGACGGTCGGACGAGACTCCGAGGCTCCCCAGGCAGTGGCGCAAACATGGATTCTTTCGTTCCAGCAGATTGAGCTGCAGCACGCCTTAGCTAGCGAGCTCCTCTCCTTCATGAGCATTCTCGATCGTCAAGATATCCCGGCGCAGTTTATATCGCATTATGGCGAGCACGAACGGAACGGGGGTCCACGGAGCGAGATGGAGCTTACAGAAGCATTAGGTATCCTAAAGGCTTTTTCGTTCGTGACGGAGGAGAAAAGCGGCAGCTTTGACATGCATCGCCTTGTGCAGTTGGTGACGCGGAAGTGGCTTACCAGCCAGGGCACGATCGGTCGATTCAGCGGGGGAGCGCTTATGACCGTATCACAATTGTATCCCTACGGCCGATACGAAACCCGGACAATATGTACTGCATACCTCTCGCATGCAAACACTGTGCTAGGGTTAAGCAGGTTAAACTCAAGAGATGAGGCCAAAGCAAAGGCATCTCTTCTCCATTGTGTTGCTGGATACTTTTTCTTTGAGGGCAATTGGAGTAATGCGGAAAAGCTCGGTACGGAGGCAGCAAAGATGCGAGAAGAATTATTAGGCCCTGATCATCCTTCTACACTCAGCAGCATGGGCAATCTTGCATCAACATACAGGAACCAGGGCCGATGGGAGGAGGCAGAGAAGCTGGAGGTGCAAGTAATGGAGACTC
>CAKNEU010000199.1:0-47109 GCA_930272665.1 Mariannaea elegans | reverse complement strand
CCCCAGTTCTCATAGTTACCAGTTGGAAACCATTGAGCCATAAGCGTAATATACTGATCCTTAAAAGTCTCCTGAATGTTACTGGCTTCAAGCCACTTTCTTGTTGATAGTTGCACGAGTCCGTGCATCTCAAACATATCTCCTCCTTCGGCAATAGTAACTAGGCAATAGTCTCGAAGCATTGCCACGTCATCTTCAAATTCGGAGTCTGTCTCGCTATGATCGCTGTCAGGTTCTGAATCCGTTATCTCATTTTCACTAGCTGGTGAATTGTCCGGAGGCCTCCTGGACTTGAGGATCCACTCAGGGATTCCTTGTCGATTAAAGAAGCTCATGAGCGAGAGCAGATCTGCCGCAGGAGGCCTCTTGGTGCGGATGTAGTTGAACGACAACTGCCAGGTTGTAAGAATAGCATTTGACGCGCCTCCATCTCGTCGTAGGTCGCCAGCATCATGTCCAAGAAGCCTTGTTCTTTTGCTGTCGCTCTTTCGAAACTCAACTAAGTACCTCTCAAGCGAGGTTCTCGGCGCCCGCGACTGTATATAAGCTGCTGCTTGGCTGATAGCTAGTGGGATGAAATCGAGGGCTCGCACCAGATCCGTTGCTGTAATCAGGTCTGATAGCGATCCTAATCTATTTTCCAGGAGCTTTAGAGCATCTGTTTCCATCATTGGGCCAACTTCAATTATAGTTTGTCGATTGTCTGTCAGTCTGTAGGCTAGGTCCTTATTGCGTGTAGTAATAAGAATGGATCCATTTCGACTTTGTGGGATATATGTCGCTAATGGCCGGCCATGAGCATTTCCATTAACCCCAAATAATGCTTCATAATCATCAGCACTATCCAATATCATACACCATCTTTCCCAAGTGTTATTGCTAAGCAAGCAATAGACTAGCTGCATAATATCAGCATTTGGCTGGTTTCGACCAGGGATTTTTGTAGCATCTGCAATAGTCTTAAAAGATTCTTCGATTCGTGCCGCGGTGCCGGCGTGGACCCAGAAAACCCATACCTGGTCTTCTTCACCTGCATTGTGGTCTTTGAGCTGGTGAGCAAATTCTATTGCAAGCTGTGACTTTCTAATATCTTATTAGTAGAACACTTAAGTAGAACAGGTTGGGCCCTACCCGACTCCGCCCAAACCGACCAGGGCAACACGCCCTGCAGGTTCAGAGCACAACTGATGGATTCTCTCAAGGAAGCTACCACGCGGGACGAAGTTCGGGTCACGACGGAAGGGAATGATAGTTGATGATGGGCTTGGTGGTGTGTTCGGTTGCTCTTCGGCAGCGCAAGTAAGTATACATTAGTCAAGCTGGACTAAGGGAGAAAAAAGGGATCAAAACACACCAGTTGGCAGGTGAATAGGAACCTGTTGAGTAGGAACATAACTGAGGAGCTCGACCGCAAACGCAGCCGCTGTAGCAGAGGCATACCGCTGCCACCGGTCATTCTTATGCGAATCAGCGTAATCACAAATGCCCCTGATCACAAGGCAGGGGAAGCGGTTCATCAGACCGGCAGCCTCCATTTCGACACAGAGGCACTGCTCTCCGACAACATCTAAAAGACTATCACGGGTAGTGGCATTCTTAATAAGAGTATTACCGGAGGCGATGACTCCATAGTGGATTTTTGGATTAATTGTGTCCCGTCGATCACGCTTAACCTCCCACAATGGAGGGCATATATCACAGGTATTACCCTCGACGTGGTCATACTTCGATATGAACAGCCGATCATGTCCTAGGCCCTGATGGGTGTAGTCATTCCCAGCTTCCTTCATATGAGGGTTGGCCATCAACATCGCTTGGAGTAGATCGGGAACCTTGGATGGCGCAATCTCATGTTCTGCTTGCAGGTTCGCCAATGCGTTGAGGAGAGTCGAGGGAGGCATGTTGAGAGAGCCTTTCCGCTCCCATGTTTGATCTAACTTCGCCTTCCCCAAGTCATACTGGACCACGCCTCCAGTTGTTCCATCAGGTTGACTAACAACAATATCACCGAGTCGAATATCTCGACCTCGGGCAGGTTGAGCGATACCTCCTCCAATGCCCACTAGCAAGCCAATCTTAATGTGAGGCAAAGAGGAGAGCAGGTTGGATGCTGTAGTTGCTGCAGAAGTGGTTCCATATACTCCCGCGGGGAGTGAAGCAATGACAATATTGTGACGTCCTACCCGGCCCCATGTATAAGAATTCGAGTCGGATTGAGGCTGATCAAATTGTTGAGGGGTATCGTGGCGATCATCAAGTAATGCGGTAGCTGCGGCGCGCTCGATGGGGAGGGCGGCGATCCATCCTATGGTATAACACTCCGGACGGTCGAGTCGAGTCTTCATGTTTGAGAGGGTCAAGTGGGTACACTGATAGTTCGGGTAACAATCGATCTCCAGGCCCTCATCGAACCGTTTAAGCGAAGTAAAAGAAGCGGGGTTGAGGGGTTGAGGGATTGCGGGATCTTTCGAAGGAACTGACAGTCGGCACGAGGACCAACTGAAAATAGACTTCTACTCGGCGATGGTAAGATAGCCAAAGTCGGCGTCCTATCGTTATGCTGACGAGTTTGTTCTTGCTGGATTGATCAGTTGTTGATGAGGATGGATTGCTGAAGCCATAAGCAACCTGCTGTTATTCCTGACTAGTCCAATGCCTGCGGCTGATCAGGAATTAATCGTGCTTACATGAGTAAGCTATGGTCCCAGCCACATACCATATACGGCACGGCCACATTATCCATCAGTGGACGCTTGAAGCGTTTTTTTCTTTTTTTTTTCGTGTCTAAATCGTGGTGTAATTGAATACATATGGAGTTATGGATTAGAGATGAGCTATAATTTCCTCACCCTGTAACTTACTGATGACAGCGTTCCGTCCCGTCGCTCTAATGACGTTAAATCGTTATTCCGAAGGCCATGCAGCTCAGACTAACTGACGGTGCGCATATTCTTAAAAAATAACATTGTAGACTATGGGTCGTTTTCCAGATTTGGAAGTGTGTTGCAAAACAGGAAGCTACTTATGCTCTAACTGTACAATTCAGGGAATATTCCAATGCACTGACAGCCAGAGAGGTAACGTATCTTTCTATCTTGGCAGGAAATCACCCTCTGATGACGCAAAATGGACACCAAACCTAACAGCTATTCGAGCGACGACCCGGTTTGCGCTGGCCACCGGCCGTCTTGACGCAAGCTAATCAGGGACATAAGCTTCAACACATATTTTTTTCCACTAACTTCCCATTCCCGACCCACTTCGACCTTCACGGCACAATTTGGGCAATATATGACGCATACGGGCTTGAGGAGACAAGGACACGATTTGAGCAAAGAATGTATAGATCAGCAATTAGTGCCCTTTTGGCAATAAGCTGCCGGGCGTAATAAATTGTAATTGTAATTGTAATTAGTTATAATTATATTAACTATAACATTATCGCTTAAAATAGAATCAAGAGCAGGTGAAGGAACCTCCTACATTGCCAGCCTTGTAATCATCAACCTATGACAGGTGTTAGCTTTGTCACGCCGCCAGACATAAAACGAAAATGTGGTAAACTCACAATGCTCTTGACGGATGCCCAAGTTCCACCAACCAACACCACTAGGCCAGCTATCAGCATGAAGCCGTTGATGGCACCCTTGATGAGGTTCTCTCGGGTATTCCATGGGCCTTCCTTGAGAAGGATGAAGTACATGAGCGCAGGCAGATACAGAGCGAATCCAGAGTTGAACAGACTCGAGATGAGCGCAACCAAGTTGCTGAAGAAGGGAATGGCCTCGGCAATGATCCAACCAATAATAACAACGCCAAAGGTCACCAGAAGCCAGGAGATCCAACCCTTGGTGGTGTTGACGTAACGCTCCACCTTGTTCTCATAGATGCGGCCGTGAATTAGTCGAGCAGCGCATTGAGTAATGACAGCGCCACTGATGAAGATGACGGGAAGGGCGACACCAAAAGCAACCTTGCTGATCGTGGGTCCGCCGGAAAGAAGAGCAGGCGACTGAACATCGACACCCACAAATGCGTAGACCAGGGCCCCGGTCAGCGTGTAGATGACGATCTCGATAATTCCAGTCGCCCAGACGGCCTTGGGGTAGTCGGTAGGGGTATGCATCTCGTCCATGAAGGAGAACTGGCAAAGTGTGAAAGTGTAGGCGAGGATGATATTGACGATGGCAACGAAAACTTCGTGAGCCGTGACGCCGTCCTTGGGCTTCCAAGACCAGTCAACGGAGCTCATGCCGCCTGGAGCGTCTCTCGCCTGAATGCCGGTCGCGATGATTGTAATTCCGATGGCGGAAACGATGGAAATAAAGTCGATGTAGCCAAGGATGGCCATTTCGGTAAATGAGGGAGGGATCGACGCCGCGAAGAGGATAATGGCGGACACAATTCCGAACACGAGGCCACAGGCGCCATTGTTGGTAAGATCCTTGAAGGCGATGGTTCCGGTCAAACAGTGAGATCCCGAAACGAAGATGAGTTCCAGGAGCCAAATGATGGTCACCAACTCATACCCGACCTTGCCAAACATCAAGCGACCGACGTCGGCATAGCTCTGCACTTGGGGGTACTTGACCTTGAGCTCTCCCACATTGTGTCCAGCGTAGATGGCTATGAGTCCAAAGATGACGCTGATAACTGTTCCGGGAAGAATACCCAGGATAGCAAAGCAGGCGGGTAGCGACAAAGCACCGAGGGCGATGGCCTCGACGATGAGAATGACGACGAGACGTTTCCAGCCCAAGCGGTGGAACTTGGCATTGCCGGCGAGAGTCTTCTTCTTCTCCCACTCGGCAACCTCGCCCGCAATCTCTTCGTCGTCGCGTGCGGTTCCAACGAACATTTGGGAGGGGTCGGCCCTCTTCTCGTCGGGTTTATTCTCGGCAGGGGTGGCCATTCTTGTCGAATCCCGGGAGTGTCGCAACGCAGTAATTTGACGGGGTATCCAAAGACTCAATTGATCAAAGAAGGGATGGAAGAAAATGATTGAGGGGTTGTTATATATATATATGAGAACCTTAATTCCCGGATTGGATGTCGAGAGTTGGGACTCCGATACTAGGAGGCGCGTGGCAAGCTATTTATACAAACCCAGAGCCTACTCTATATGGCCCCCATCCACAACATCATACACCCCAGGGGTCCTTCTGGGGCCCCAGAGTCAAACAGGATATTTCCAATGTCCCCAGGATTTTCAGTCATGCCGTGAGGGGAAGAAGAGCAAAAAGAGGAAGGTAATAGTGAGAAGCTGGGGAGCGTGGAGCCATCACCGTATTCTTTGATAATGCTGCCCCGGATCAGGAGACGCTATTGAGCAACACTACGTTCACAACAAGCGAGGGACCGAGAGAAACAGGCAGGTGCAACAATCTGGGTACGGCCGCGGCCACTTGGCGGAAAGGCTTAGAGTTCCGAAACCGTATGAGAGTTTGTCAAAGCAAAAGCCAATCAATGCGGACGCATTTCGACTCTTGAGACGAAGCCCATAATTACACAAGTGTTTATTACGTTGGGTAGTGGGGGGCGCTTAGGACGCCTAGTTCGGCCAAGAGTGGATCTCTGCGTGTTCCATCCTTCTTCTAGAAAATTTTCTCACGCAATTGGCAAAGAGACAGGGCGAATCCGGTTCGGTTACATCCGAGTTGGTGGTGGTGGTGTGCCCTTTTTTTGCGGCTCTTCTCTTCCTGGCCAAGAGGCGGCAATTGTCCTTAGCGAGATGCCGGCACTCAGTTTATGCCACCTCGAGTTACTGATTACAGGGCAAAGCATCCCGAAAGTACAGCATCGTTGGTTTGAGGCTTGCGACAACGGCCTTCCCCCGCGAAGCTGACAGACCTGGTGGAAATGAGGGGAGCCATTTGATCAAGCCAAGCAGGAGTCATCATCACCACCTCGTCAAATACGTAAATGTATTGTCGTTCCTGGAGTTTCTGTGGATTCTATGACCTAAAACTCAGTCCCTTTTACATAATTTTCCGCGGCGGCCTAGCCCGTGGGGCCGGCCTATGTTGGGATCCCCCCGGGTCCGGTGGCGACCGGCTCCACAACGGAATACGGACCTCACCAGTCGCCTCATTGCCACCAAATCTGGCAGTTGAATGACACATGGCCAGATCTCGGATTATTGGGCAGCGGCGGGCGCGAGATTTTCATGAGGGGGAGCGCGCGCTCCGATCTCGCCTCGTTTCAGAAACGAGAGCTACCTGTTGACGCGGTATCAGTGGAGCGCGGCCCAACTTTGACCATTCCATCGAGCTTCGTTCGCCAGCCCCCGACGAGGCCCATGAAAAGCTCCAGTTCTCAATCTCAGCCCAGGGCCAGCCTTGGGTCATGGAATTTGAGGGTCTCAATTGCGCATGTCAACGGTCAAATGCGGGCTCTGGGCAATCTACCAGAGAAAGAGCTCAAGTGGTCTCCTGGCCTTTATCATGCAAACTACGACCCATTGGAGAAGATCAATAAGACTGGTAAGGGAGAGGGTCACATTACGGTAGGCATCTTTCACGAAGATTTTCTCGAAAAGGTTGACGATGATCTCAAGAAGTTCCAGACCAAGATGAAGAAGACCTGGGAAAAGACCACGGATCCCTTCCGTTCCTGGCTACTGTCACCCGGTCTGCTCAAGATGGCGGCAAGGGACCTGAACTGTGGTACGTAACTTGGCGCCCTTGTCGTCAAGCCCATCCTCAGAAACCTCTATATCCGACGTACCGTGACATTCAAGTTGGGCATTTAGGCAGGGGACCTATGACATAGTATGTAAGTAGCACCTTCTTGACATTTAAATATTTTCTACTGAAAAGCCCTCATCTTCCTCCCGATTTCTTTGAACCAGCTTCGCGCACGTTGTAAAGTCCTAGGCTCCGCCATTGTGCGTTGTTTCTGGAATGCCCGCACTTCGGCCATGTATTCTAACAATTTTTTGACCCAAGCTCTGGTATCGTCCTCCGGGAGGTTCATCAGGGTAACCGCAGCTGCTATGTACTGAAGGAATCTGTCAAATGGAGGTCCTTGGTCAGTAGCTGGGTCTGGTGTGAGTTTTCCAATAACAAATAAGTGCCAAATCATATCATGCAGCTTGTATCTCTCTCTCTCCAACTGCCATTTTCGACTGTCCCACAGGATACAGATTTCCCCGCCTGGGACTGGAAGACCAAATGTCTCAATGAGATGATCAGCATACAACGCTAGTTCCCACCGGAAACAAATGATGGCAGAAATCTCATTGAGCTCTTCAATTGGTAGCTCCTCATCTATTGCACTTGAAAGCGTGCCGGACATCCATGGGCCCCAACCACAGTCCCAATCTCCAGGGCAGGTCTGTAGGAATAGCTGTGCCATATTAGACACACGGTTTTGACAAATGCCTCTTGTCATCTCGCCAATCAATACTTCCCCGCCAGTCTTGGATGGTCCAGCAGACCCTTGGAAAGACGGATTAGATGGATCTGGGTCCATGTTCATCTTGTCTTCAGCGGACCCGGTGTATGGAACAGTTTTTAGAGCATTCCATCTTCTCTCAAAGTGTGACAATGGGATTCCAGTACGCCCAGTCCAAGAATAGGCCCACTGGTCATTCTGCGCACTGAATGTGAAGCTCTGGAAATACCAGAGACGGGTCACCCGGTCCTTGCAAACGTCAAGGATTGATTGGCAAAATGCATTGTAAGTTGTAGTCTGCTGAGAAGTAGGGTCATCGGGCTGCAGGGGGCTTTCGTCTGAGGCGTCGTTGGTTCCGTTGTCGAGAAGCGGGCTTGTTGTTGATGTCAGTGCTTCAATAACCGAGCTTGCGAAGATTGATCCTGAGATACGCCCCAAGCTTTGGGACTTCTGCCATGAATTTGACGTGTCCTTATCATGAGCGGCCCCTAGAATGGTGGCATCCAATGGGGCATGAGAGGGATCATCGAGCACTCTTACTGCCCACCCACTAGAATAGCATGCAGTAGTGATCAAGGTGACTCGACAACCCGGTTCAATCGCCTCTTTGATCTGGGTGAGGGTGAGGCCCTTCTCCTTCTGGCCGTAGTCGAGGAGAAATGAGAAGTTCTGGAGTCCATGACAGAATAAGAACAGAATCAGAGGAGCGCCTTGTTGCTTCGCTTTCTCAGACTGTTGGCAGACTTCTTTGAGGAAACGAGAAATCATTTCGGTATTTCGTACGACGGTGACGGGTGTCAGCTCTCCTCTGTTAAGTAGGTCCTCACTGAGAACTACCTTTCGGCCTTGGTAGAGGTTTCCATGCAAGTACTTCTCTGTTTGCGGAGGGTCGGATCGGAGAAGTTTCCATGGGTCCTGTTAGTTTGAGTAAGCGATGTTCGTGGGAAATGTTTCATGTTAATTCAGTAAGCCATACCGCTGCCGTCAACCAGGTTTGGGACGAGCCTGACCCTCTCAACAGATAGTTGAAGGCATAAAAGTCGGAAAGAAACCATCCATCTCTCTTGGGGTGTCCTTCCCTGACATTCGGGTGTGATGCGGCGACGATTCTTGCGTTCTCAAAGATGACTGGTAACGTATGTGTGATGAAAGAAGTTGGTGGTACGGCTAGTGATGCGCCTGATGATGCGTAGCGTGTTTGGCCCAGGACACCGCCCGAAACAAGTGGTGCCGACATGCTGAGATGCTAACGGCTTCGAAGCGGAAAAAGATTTGGTAACAAGAATCGGGGTGGTGATTTATATGTTGGAGAAAAGGTTGCTCTAAGTAATAACAGCGATCACATGAGCAGGAGTGAATGGCAGGGAAAGCAACTTTCTCAACATATTAAAGTTGTAGCCAAATTTTTAACACAAAATGCCTTAATAAACCTTTTAGAAAAACCTTTAATAAAAAATTATAATAAAAGACTTTAATAGAAACTTATAAAATCTAGTCTTCAGATATAAGTAAGCTCTACTTGTTTTGCTTCCTGATGTGAAAGGCTAGGCCTAATGTGTGTTGCAACGAAAAGGGAACCTATATTGGTCTATCCAAGTACGAAGAGAAAAGGAGACTAAAGGAGCTTTGCACAAAAGCGCTCCCTTTATAATTGCAGCATACGTGTTCACATTGTTCGTATAGTTCCAAGTTGCATAGGCTTCTCAGCCGCGTTGGCAAACCTTCAGCGATGTGTTAGAGAACCTTTGGCGGAAGGGTTAGAGCTTTCACCGGCATAGCTCCTCGAGAGTTCCGCCCAGCATATCTCAGTAGTTACAGCCCGGCATAGCCCGTAATACCTGAATTACGTTTGTTGGTTAGAGATGCAGCTGGTCACCCAAGGTCGCGCGAACAAATTGTGGCAGCTCACCTCAATCATTAACTGGGAGGTCCGGCAGCGCAGACTACTCCGGGAGAGCTAAATGCACATTATCCTTCTAGTATGAAGGGACTTGGAGCTGACTTTTACTTTGTTGAAGTTGATGTATGAAGAAACATATTCGCTTGATTTGTTTAGCGAAATAGTCGAAAGTGGCGATAGTACCATCATCTCATTGAGAACTAATGGGTCTATAGGGTAGGCGAAGACGAAGGCCGGCTCGCTTTGCCACGAGAAGCCCGCCGGGCACTAGTGGGGCACAAAAAGTCGGCCCCGCTAAAAAGTTGATACGCAACTTTTCGACCAGCCAGCCGACGATATTTGCAACTTTTGCAGATCCTACAAACATCGACAAAGATGGCAGCCCCGACGACGTTACCGGCGCTGCTGACCTCATTGACGCAGTCGCTTTCCTCAGCTCTTGAGGTTACACCCAGGATCGCCGCCATTGAGCACCAGAGGGATGGCATCTCACTTCTCGACGTCAAGAACGAACTGCTCCTTTCGTACCTACAAAATCTCGTCTTTCTGATCCTCCTAAAGCTCCGAAACTCTAAGAACGATACGGAACATTCAGATGAGGAAGATTCAAAACTTGATGAGTCGGTGCGATCGAAACTCGTCGAGCTGCGCCTCTACCTTGAGAGGGGAGCCCGGCCCCTGGAGGAGAAATTGCGATTTTCTATCGACCGGTTCCTTCGAACCGCAGACGACGCAGAGCGCGAGAGAAAAGCCAGGGAGGCAGCCCTAGAGGAAAAAGATGGCTCAGACTCTGCCTCTGACTCTGACGAGGAAGACGATTCTGAGGAGGAGAGCGGCAAGGCACAAGTCTCCCGCAAGCCTGGCAAGCATTCCGCCACACCCAACTTCGGTAATCTAGTTGACGATGCTACTGCAAAACCCGCCAAGGGTGAGACCGGAGAATCAGGCGTATACCACCCCCCGAAGCGCGACCGCGCCGTCATGGAACCCACCCAACGTCGGGGGAAGACCGACCGTCGCGCCGGCCGCTCCCACACCATGGAAGAATTCGTTCAGTCCGAGCTCTCCGCCGCGCCCCTCGCCGAACCCAGCATCGGCACGACTATCGTCCAGGGCGGCCGCAAAATGAAGACGGCAGCGGAGCGCAAGGACGAGGAGGAACGGCGCAACTACGAAGAGATGAACTTTGTCCGTCTGCCCAAGGAGAGCAAGAAGGACCGCGCCAAGAAGGCAAAGCAGCAAGGCGGCAGCAGCCGCATGCAATTTGGAGGCGAGGAGTGGCACAATTTGGGCGAGGGCGTGGACCGTATCGATCGCTTGACCAAGAAGAAGGGGCCGCAGAGCGGCGTGCGGGCGATGTTGGAGAAGAGCAGGAAGCGCGGCATCGAAACGACAGATGGGCCCAGAGGAAGCGGAATGATCGGAGAGAGGTTTCAGAAGAGGGTCAAGGTGCTCGAGGGTGGACGAAGAGATCGGGGCAAGAACAGATAGGTGTTTGGAGTGTAATAGACCGGTTTTTTGGGGGCAACCTGGCGTGGATTATTTTGAACGAGCTATCTATCACACAACATTTCAGTGTGAATGAATAAAAGCATCTCACAGTAGTTATTTCGTGTGTACAGCTAGTAAGCACTTTGGGTTTCTACGCTGTGTTGAATTAATTCGCTTAGTAGTCGAGCAGAAGATGAAATGTGCAATATTTAGTCATTATTCAACAATTATTCCAGGATAACCAAGTTCTTCCAATCTAACACCAGTACAATTATATAGTAAAATGCCGGGATGTGAACCCGCGAGACGTCCAACGCTTTTTGTTTCATTGCTCCTCAAACTCCAGTCTCAAATTTTAGATGGTGTTGTAGCGATTATGCTGCGTCTTCACCATATTGGTCCTCATTATAACCCTTTCCCTCGGAATGTGTGATCATCAGGAACTTCCTCTCCACTGTCAACATAGTCCAGGCCATGTCATCTCGCCGTTCGATTGGATAGCCCTCTTTTAAGGGGTTCCGATTCGGAAGACTCCTCTTAAGGAGAATTTTCTTTGGGAGGTTCCTCTTGAGGACTGTCGTCCTTCATGGAATCGTCCTCCAGCTGCTTATTCCTCATATGTTCAGGAGGAGGAGGAAGCTCTGGATTGGAGTCATGAGCGTGGTCTGATGTGGAACTGTCCTGGGGAGGTTGCTCGGAATTATCCCATGAGGGAGGACCTTGTGTTGGGGTATCTTCCTTGGGAGGGTCTTGCTTAGGTGGGTCTTCCTCGAGAGAATCTTCTTTTGGGGGATTTTCTTTGGGGGGGTCTTCTCTAGGAGGATCGTCCTGAGGAAGATCCTCTTTGAGAGGCTCTTCTTTGGGAGGCTCTTCTTTGGGAGGCTCTTCTTTGGGAGACTCTTCTTTGGGAGGCTCTTCTTTGGGAGGCTCTTCTTTGGGAGGCTCTTCTTTTGGAGGCTCTTCTTTCGGAGGCTCTTCTTTCGGAGGGTTTTCATTAGGAGGATCCTCGCTAAGAAAATCTTCGCTGGGAGGCTCTTCGTTGGGAGACTCCGGAGTAAGTTCGTCCCCGAACAACTTTTGGTCATATTTGGCAGGGCAGAGCTCTGCCCATCCCATGGTGCCTCCCGTGTCATTGGAAACTAATCCATCCATCAATATGGGCAACTCCTGGTCCAAGCGTTGTTGTAGCAATTGGTGCGCCTTTCCGTACCACCACGTCTGATTCCATTCGGTCTGAAGCCTTGATTTCTTAGGGCAGTTATGATGAATCATGACGGGCACAACACCAACGCAGATCTCGGAGTATAGCGGTAACGTGGACCAATCTTCGTCAGGCATCAGGTCCAAAACACCCCCCTCAGGGATGTCATTAGCCTTGGGTGGCTTTGGTTTGCAAGAATACGAGTTCAGAGCGCCGACTTGCTCCTCAAAGGGCTCGCCGAGGCGAATAAATCTTCGGTCCATCCACGCATTCGCAGTTTGATGTCCCAACAACGACCAGTAATCGACGGTTATTCCATACTCAAATGGCTTGCCAGGGACGTAGCCCGGATCATGTTCCACATGGGTAAAGGGAGGATTCAGATAATCATCATATTTGTAACCGTCCAGACGGGTGCTAGGAGGCTTGGCACCCGAACGGTGAGGGATAACGGCGTCCAACACATTGTCGTAGTGCTTTCGGTGACGACGTCGCATGACTTCACGGTGAAACTCTTGCTCACCCCATATCTCAGCAAAGATGCTTTGGTCACTACCACGGTAACAGTTTTCAGTCGCAGCACGATCAGAGATATCTGTCCAATCGTTCAATTGGTTTAGGCAAGCATCCATCTTGTCCTTGGCCCGCTGTAAGAGACGGCGCAGGTCGCCAACTGGGCCCATGGCATATCCGCCAACGAGGTAACGAGTGCGGTGGCTACTCCATTCGGTGATACCAATGGTGCTGTCGGAGTTGGCACCAAAGAGATCGAGTGGCAGGGGAGACTCGGGGATAGGATAACAGGCAATGGTGTTCGCCCAATTCGGGCAGCATCGCTTCCCACCTGCGAAGACGATTGTTGAAGTGATGTTCTCGATGCTCTGAGCTCGACCTAGGCGGTGCGCAAGACGTTCGTTCTCCTCGGCAATGATGGCATCGTAGCGGGAAATGAGGGTCTCGAGCGGTAACTGAAACCAGATATCGTAGGCATCGAATATAAGCATGAGGTCGTCGTCAAAACCAGGCTTCTTGCGATTTTCTTCGTCGTTGAGATACTCAAGGGCGCGTGTGATTTTGACAAAATGGGAGCCTCCTCCGAGTAATTTGCTGTTGGCATCGTCATCACCCCAGCCCAAGATGTTGGGTTTCGGATAGCCCAGAATAGCCATTGAGAGGAGACTCTTGCATAGACCAAGGCCGGGGCCTGTTGCAGGCATGAAAAGGTGGATGCTCCTGTTGCTGGGTGGCGCGGGTTTTGTGTCATCGTAACCAATATCGTTCGTGTCCGTAGCCCAAGGCGAGTGGAAGTACGAGGTATCGAGGTCATGGGGCTGGGTTGTTTGTGAGATTATCTTCTACAATAAGGAACCCCACGAGGGAGTCGATGGTGAAGAGACTTACACCAATAAGGAGGATAACAATGAGGGTGCTGAAAATGAAAGCCCCGGCAATTTGCCAGGAAGACCGTCGCGTTATTTTGGACAGCATGATGAGTATCCCAACAGAAGTAGAGGTTGAAGGAGAGGCAAAGATGAGAATAGAAGCGGCGCCGTGAAGCGCAGAATGAGCGAAGGCAGTGTAAGTACAGATGAGACGCCTCGAGGGAGTCCCAGAAGTACCGGGATGATTGACAGCCCTATAGAAAAGAGACAGCGGAACGAATTATAGACATAATAGTTGGAGGGGGAGGAATCCTTTGCGATCGATACGGATCACACAAGGCATTGTGTGCCCCCTTAGGCAAGTGGACCGACAGGCGTGACATCGTGGTCTGGCATGTTGGTTTGGGGACCGTAGGCGCGCTACAAGCCCTTTTCCCCTGACGCTAGTAGAGATCATCCGCCGTCCGGAAATGCGCCACTTTCTTGGCAAAGCAATCGTGACTTGCAAGTGTGTACTTTGGACCGAGGACAGATTACTACGCACCTAATAATCAGGGAAACTCAAGGCTTGTGCAATGGGAACTTCACTGCGACTATCCGGTGAGACTCAGATCTCGTTCCTGGAGGGAGATGTGCTAGTAGGTATTGGTATGTATTGAACGTGGTAAGAAAATTTGGGTACCCGCAGACTACGCGGCAAGAGAACCATGTCTGGCAGAGGATCCACCCTGCACGGGATCAATATTCCTGTGCATGTAATGATTTCAATCTCTTTCAGGCTCTTAATCGCTAATACTCTGTACAGATTAGGCGGAACGTGGAATTAAGAACCCCTGGCTGTCACGGGTCCTCGGTGGAGTACGTAGTACAGTACCATCCATCACTGTGTGTGGGGTATGGTAGCGATGACTTTAGGGATCTCTAACATGTATTTGCTTCGTGCAGCACATGATTTGGGACATAGTCACATTAACTACACCAATCTATGTACGAACGTATTGTCTTGATTGTTGCTGTTTCGTAGCGACAACGAACCGCTAGCGACGGCCCGCGACGATTTGGTCCGCGGAAGGCGCACGCTACGGTATCTGGAGAATAATAGCGGTTGAGGTTGCTGATGGAATGGTTTAACAACACCGACAATTTTAAAGTCGCTGCTTGTAATAGAGATTCTGATTTTTCCCGAGATTTGCATTCCAGATACATTCCATCTGCTTTCGTGCCCTTGAAAGGATTACTGCATCGGTCGGAACCACTATATTAGATATTAGATTGGAACATCACCATAGGCTGACGTGGTAAGTATTTAAGAAAAATCCCATAGCATCGGCGAATACTATTTATTTTCCAAAGCTACCAACGATGCAAGAAAGCCTTGAAATTGGAACTTTGGGGTTTCTTAACCCCTGAATTGGATTGAAAGAGCTGATCTTTTCTGTACGAAGATCCTGTACTCCGACACAGTACATAGACTACTCCGTACTGTACTACAAAAAGAACCTCCAACTATTAGATAAGATAAAGAAACTAGGCTAAGCCTTTTTCGGTCACATCGATTGGAAATTTCTCCAAGTGCCCCTCCTCAGCCATACCTTCAAGACGATGTCATAGCCGACATCGACAGCCAGCATATCGCTAATTGTAAATATTCTGTTGATCTAAAGGTTAAATCGACAAAACTATTGACCATATTGGACAAAACTGAGGCTCAATCGACAGTCTTCAATCAACACAAACCCGCTCTGTCCCCGATCGCAAGCTATAGGTTGACCTGCCTGCTGACAGCACCATCACCATATCGAAAAGCGATAATCCAATCCAAACACCAAGCTTGGACTTCAGATAGAAGAAGAAGAAGAAGAAGAAGAAGAACATTATATATCTGCCTGTACCAATATCAAAAGCCATGGATATTCTCGATGAGCCCGCCCCTGCGGCGCCAATGGACCTCGACCCCGATATCGATCCCGCCCTCACGTCCGCCGTCGACGAAGACGACGACCCCGTTATCGCGACCTACCAAGTCTTCCTCAACCCCTCGCTCCCCTTTGGCCGCCGTCTTCTCGTCCTCCAACACCCCAACCGTACCGATGACGCCCCGCGCCCTCCCCCCACCGAGCTGCGCATCAAGGCCAACTCTGGCATGGTCGAGGTCGACGTGCCCCTTGACAACAGCGTCGCCTACGACCGCGAGAAGGGCCTGAAGTGGGGACGCACGTTGCACACTTCCATGGCGGCCAAGAGCGGCGGAAGCCATGGCCTTGCTGGTGGGTTTGGGTTTGGCACCGTACAAAGGGGCGCTGGGAGGAAGAAGGGCGACGAGGAAGACGAGAACTTAGACTGGACTGAGGCTGTGAGACAGGACAAAGTTCTTAGGACACAAACGCTCGGCGGCCAGTACCCGGAGTATAGAGAAGTTCAGCACATGGTCGGTGTCTTCCAGGGCAGTAGGTCTTCCCTCCACTCGAACATTCCTTGAAACAAAGCTAACCCGTACGTCTAGAGGACCTCCATCTCACACCCGTCTCCTCCCTCGTCCATCTCCGTCCTCAGCTGCATCACATCGACGCAACAGTCCAACTGGAACGTCAAGCCGCGGCATCAGCAAACAAGGAAGCCAGCCAGACCACTGGTACTGGGGCCCCCCGCGCCATCCACATGACTGTCAAGGCGACCGGCGATGGCGATGGCGTGGCAACGGAGACTATGGCCGATCGTCTTCGTGCCGTCCAGTCCGAGCACTGGCGTACCATGCGCTACACCGACGAGAACGAAGAGGCCGCTTGGGAGGTTTACAACGAAAGTCTCTTCCTGCAGCCAACTCGGAACGAAGCCGAAGCTGAAAAGGCCGCCGAGAATGAACACGCACTTGAGGATGCAGTGCCTCATTTTGGAACTCGTTGGACAGACAAGCAGCTCCTCGAGGCAGTAAGCGGGATTGAGAAACCTGATCCGGAGCCCGAGGTCAAGGAAGAACCAAAGCCCATTCAACCAGCGCCGGTACAGCAGCAGCAGCCCGAGCCGGCAGCGGAGGAGGCACGCAGACCAAGACTTCGGCCACGAGGCGGAGCGGCGGCTGGGGTTGCCAGAAGAGGCGGGCGAGCTCGAGGGCAAAGCTCTTAGGCTGTGCTTGAACTCATTCGAGCGGATGCGCGATGTACTTGAAAAGGAGAGCAGGCAAGGAACTACTACGTATTCATCATGAGATATCGAAACTGGGATTGCATGGTTCGGCGCTTTAGGAAAAGTAGACAACACAAAAGTAGTTTACGTCACAATTAGAATACTAATATTTGCCAAGAACAATCAAATAAAACTTGAATTTATGATTTAATATAGGTACTCTTCATGTCCCCAGCATTCAGGACATCCTTCGCCTCTCCGACGGCGCCCACCAATATTTGCCCGACAAACAGGGATGCCGGTACAGGGAGTGCATGGCCAGCACTCGACAAAACGTCGCCCTCGGAATATAGTACACCCCGGCACGCAATAAAAAGCACGATGCCATATGTTAGGTATCCTCCACCCGCAAAAGCCACTTTTCTCCTCAGTGCAATGAAAAACGCTGTCAACTCTCGACTTCTCCTGTGGTGCCCAAACATGCCAGCCCAAATAGCCCAGGAAACCCCAATTTCCCACCCAAGGTAGCATTATAAGTTATGACAAAAAACTCCTTGCTTACTGAAGCAGTTCAACATCCAAGCCAATGGAGCGCATGAAGAGGTTAACGCTACCCAGACGCTCAGCCGCCATGGTGGGAGGTAGTGTCTTGGAGAGAGAAACTGTCTCGAGAACGCGGTCCTTCACAGCAAGGACCAGTCGAGTTTGCTGATCGTGGGAAGCGCTGACACCCATAGCAGCAAGGAGCTGCCACACATAGACGTCCTCTCCAGTATTGACGCTACCGGGGAAGATGTAAGGCAGCGATGGCTCAAGTCGAGCAAACAAAGTCTCAAAAGTGAGATCCCTAAGATTTGTTAGCATACGAGTGTCAAGGAGGGGGTCGGGTAGCATACCATTTCTCCCATTGCTCAGGGTTGCCAGCGCCAGTCTGCTTCAGGAGAACAGCGCGGCTAAGAATGAGAGTCAACATGGAAACACCAATCCTTGTTCTAGCAACAAGGTCGACATTGAGCTTCGTGGCAATCAGGTTGAGAACACCGTCAACGATATCTAATCCAGTATCATTGAAGTATTGCATCAGCGATGGCATCACGGTGGAGATGAAGAGCTCAATCTTCTCCCGCATGCGTGCGTTGAGCGTCGTTGTCTCACCAGGGGTTATGGCAGCTCCTTGAACGACATCGAGTTGGTCGAGGTGGTAGATGATCATGGTCAAGATGGTGGTTCGCTCCTTGAATGACAGATGGGGGAAGATACGGGGGATAGCCTTCTCACCCTTGGCACAGGAGAGGAAGGCAATGAAAGGATGAGGAACTGTAACACCAATGGGCTCGTGGACCTTTAATTCTTGCCAGAGCTTGGCGTTGTATGCCTCAAGAATAGTAGCCCATTCCTTATGCTTGTTTTGAAGTTCTTCGTCGCCTGGATTAGTGATTGGGGGTGGAATAAGCCGAACATGGTCTTCGATCCGCATCAGTATCTGGTAGACCTTCTCGACATTTCGTAGAATAGTCTTGCGGTCCAAGCCGCCCCTATTACCGCTGTTAGGCCGCTGAGTCTCATGCTCGGGGCGCTTGATATTGAGAAGGGGCTTAGGCGTCTTCGCATTGCTGAAGGAAATTTTGCCTAAGCTGCCCGCAATGACGAGCTGGGGGTTCTTGGGCTTGTTCTTGGCGGCCTCGACGGCCCGTTGAACTTGCTGCTCCATGCGTTGGAAGTGGTTTTCGGCAGGACGTCCGTGGCGCCGCATTCCACCTTGCCGACTTCCAGTCTGATAGAGATAGGTTTGCGCGAAGTTGCTAAGCGGCTGGCTGGGGTTCTGGCGCTGTCCAGCTCGGATGTGACTATACACCTGGTAATAGAAATCTTCGGCGATTGATGCGTCTGATCCATCCACAGGGTTGCCCGTGGCGGCAACGAGCTGCTGAAGTTGGATCCGGGTGATGAAGTTCTTATCCTGGGGTGTCATCAAGCCATTGTCCTTTGACAAAAGCCAGATCTTGTGGTTGCGCTTAGCCCTCTTAGTCTCTTGATCCAAGAAAGCAGCCTTCTCTTCTTCAGACATCTGCATTATCTGGGGATGTTGCTGGAGCTGAGCTAAGTTCGGTATACCGCCCTGAGAACGCTTCGCCTGATGACCGTGAGCTCCCATACGAGTACCATCGCCGGAGAGGCGGTTGGGATTCTGCAAAATCTGAGTCGGCTGAAGGTGAGCCTGCTGCTGTTGCTGGGGTGGGGGAGCATGCACTTCCTGCACAGGTGGCGTAGACTTGGACTGAATGCTCTGAGGTCGTTGGAGAATTGCGACCGGGTGTCCATGGGTGGAAGGCTGAGCATGCTGTTGCTGAGGAGTCGGATACCCTCCAGACTGAGCGTAAACGGGTTCAGCGATGGGCGGCTGAGGGGTTGGCTTCTTTGGCTGTGCTCGCATCGCAGCCTCGACCTCTTCCAGACTCATCATCTTACGGCTAGCAGGTTGTGAGACCGGAAGAGCGGGGGACGCTTGTGCGGGTTGCTTGGGTGCAAGACCCCAAATGCTCTTATCGATATTGAGATCAGGCATAGGCTCGGCATCGCGATACTTTTCATAGCCTGTGCGTACAGGCTGTTGAAGTTGATAACCAGAATAATACGGCTGCGTTGCGGAGGCAGCCGATTGAGCGGCAGCAGCAGGCTTCGCGACGGGTTGTTGGCGATGATAGCGAAGATGCTCTTCCTCAATAGCGTTGGCAACCTTGGCTGTCTGACCAAAAAAGTCAAAGTCCTTGCCAGGGTTACCCGAAGCATTACCAGAGCCACCACCGAAGGTATCGTCATTGAAGGCGTCGTCAGTTTCATCGAGTTGGTCGCCGAGGCCATCATAGGTATCCTCAAACTCGAGAGCGTCATCACCACCATCCCTGCTAGAGAGACCAGCGAAGGGGTCGTGGGCCTGGGAAAACCCAGGGGCAGCCGTGTTGTGGCGACCAGAAGCGTCGAAACCGAAGAATGACATTTTGTTGAGTTTCGATCCAGAAAGAATGAGCTTTGAAAGTACTGGGAGGAGAATTAGCTTATTACGTTCCTTTTGGCACTATGTAAGCAAATGAACGGTGCGCCCTCGGACCCCGCTTCAAGGCCAATGCTACCGTGTCGAGCTTGAAGCTACAGGATGCGAAGCCTGGTGCTGTCGCATGCACCGCGCCTTGTCCAGGTACTGCACTCCAAAATCGACCGAGCCATCAATAGTCCGAGTTATATATTGGGTTACATCTTGTAGAGCAAGCTTGTCGCGCACGAATAGGCGTACACACGGGAGCTAACGAGTAATTTCCTGCTCCCATCGAACATAGTATGACCGATGGTGCGAGTACATATTTCGTTCATAGTAGAGAGTAATATCTCAAAACTTCGCTCTTGCCCCAGCTCCGGCTTGATTTCATCGCAACAGCCGTTTTTATCCCGAGTGTATCGAAGTCGCGGAAGCGGACGCCCCAAAGAGAAGAAAGACATGGAAAAAGCAATGCCCAAATTGGAAAACACTCACCACTAGGAGAAGGTGGTGTTTGTAGGGTCGACCAAGGCGCACAAATCGATCATGATGTCTTCCAAATTGGAGTCTAGATGCCGAGGGGTAAAGCCAACCTTGCGGGGACGCAGGGAAGCTGGCCAGGGAGTGGTCGAGCGGTTCGCGACGCTCGAGCAAGTGACTCGGGGTCTATAAATCCAGAAAAGAGCTGGTCGAGAGCGGTGCGCTGCAAAACAGAAGCTCTGTGCCAGACGATGATACGACGAGGGGGCCAGCGAGGTTCTCCAATGTCGCCTCCCCACATGTGGGATTTTCGAAATTCCGCTTCCGGCTCACGGTTTCAAAGAGGAGCTAGTCACGTGATACAGCACGTGTGCATCTCGAAACAAGTTGAGACATTGTGGTTGGCTTCTTGATTCAAACCTCTGGTTACAACTTCTGTGTTTTTGTACCATATTCCTATTCCTTGACTTTTCACCATAGCGTCGATGGCTGCAACAGGAGCGATTACTTATTAATCGGACCATGCGACAATGGATTATTAGAAACAAATGAGTCCCAATCAACAGCGGCTCAGTTCAAAGGACAACTTATGGAGCTGAATACGTACACCTTGTATCCTATTTTCGTAGAGGTTTGAGGTTGGCGGCATGCACTATGACGAATTGTGCAGTTCGCTCTGTCTCTTCGTGTGACTACGGCGGGAAGACATGCAGGCTTTCTCGCACACCAAGAACCCAACCCTCATCGGCGTTGCACACATAATTTTTAAGAAAGGACGAGCCGCTGAATGTGTGTTTCAGAGTGCGTCTTGCGTGAGGGGATACAAGCAAGGATAAAAATGTTGTCTATCTAAGGCATACGCTGAGGTGACGTACGGACTACGTGTCCACGCTCTGGTAAAAGTTGCCCGGCACCGAGCTCGGACCAGGTTTGAGAGAGAAAACGCCATCTATGTATGGGCTTAACAAGGCGGATGCTGTTATCTCTCCATGATATCAATCCCCGGTCTGTCGCCCTGCTACTTTCACTTTGTTGGTAACTACGCGATGCGTCGTAAGCACGGAGCAACATATCTAGCCTCAGACCTTGGATGAGGATCCGAACTCTTCGGATTATACGGGAGTACCACAGCTTGTATTCACACAACCCCTGACACATGCTAATAAGCTTGTGAAAAGCAGATGGAGAGACAGTCGTCGGCATTGAATGATTACTGGCCAGCATCAAAGCGTGATAAGAGCTAACATGTCACTAACGCAAGGTCCCTTTGGATATTTCTCAAGAAAGGGGTACATATGATGCATCATGGATTATTACGAAGCCACCTTGAGCAGCGAGAGCCGTTCCGTTATAAGCGAAACTTTTTGAGGGGCCCCCCTCTTAGTAGCGCCAAGGCATACGAGCGAACAACAGAGATTTCCCTCTAACCCGTAGCCGCATAGCCCTGAAATTGCAACCTAAGCCTCATCTCATCTCTGAAGTCTGGGCTAAACATTCAATTAGCGCTGGCCCCAGATCGGTCCAGCCAAGACAGAGGCGTTTGGCAGCGACTGGGTCCATTGTTCGGATATCGCAATACAAATTAAAAGGGCTCAGTTGCTGTACATGATTTAAAGGCTCTTTTTATTTATTTATTTATTTATTCTACGCAGGCATTTCCAAATTCGTAACCCTGAAATTAAGTTAATCAAGCATCCTTCTCGTGCCGATGCCGTCCATCCGGCTCAGATTCGAGGACTTAGGGAATTGAGCATATTGCCGTGAGAACTTCTGACGCTGACAGGACAATAACGTGCACCTCAGTGGCGGCACTCTTTCCCCCTGACCAAAGTACCAGACGTTGAGGGGTACTTGCAGATACCGTAGTGCAGTATTAGTCGTCAGTGACACGAGCGCGTAGAGTGTAGTGGGCGGGTCGAGCTGAGCCAGCTAGAGTTTCCCCCATCTGAAGTATCTCTCAGCCCGGGGTACTTGTCTCTTCACCCCCCGTTGCTGCAGTCGCTGCGTACCCCTCAGGTTGACGATCATGGGCCTGCGGTTGTAATTGTACGTACCTCCCACCCCCAGAAATCCACGTCCCGTCTTGTCTTCCTTGTCCAGTCCTCCAACTTTGTTTCATTCTTCCTTTTTCTCCTTCTCGTATTTCCTCTCCTTTCCCATTTTCATACCTTTTTCACGTACCTTTACATTGACGGCGACTTATTTTGACAGCGGATCTGTCAGATTTCCTCAGCCATTCCACGCCATGGTCTTTTGAGGAACGCCGTCCTTTCTCCGATCGCATCAAGGATTATTTCGGCCACCTCGCCACAAAGTCTCTGACGACGCTGGACAGCTCCTCAGCCGCTGTCGCTGTCTGCGACACCCATCACCACAACCACATACTTTATTCTTATCACGTTCATTCTTCTCTTAAGCGTGCTTTAGGCTACTTCCTTCAACCATGGCCACAGGCAATGTGCGCTACGTGCGCTACATCGCCTTCTCCTTATTCGTATGTCTATGCTATCTAACCTCTGTAACATACGCCAACCTGCCATCCATCCGCTAACCACCTTTTTCTTAGGCCCTAACCATCTTCTACTTCGTCTCCAATTCGAGATATGAGGGTGTCTCTCTCCCAAACAGCGGGTCATCCCCTACTAAGGGCAACCCATCATTCCCAGGCGGTCCCGGCGATATCGAGGTTCCAGGCGAGTCTGGCGGTGCAAGCAAGCCCCCTGCCTTCCCCCAAGGAGAGACTCCATACACCCCCGAATCTGGAGAGGAGCTCGTCAAGGACGAAAGCCCTACTCAGAAGCCTCAGAGCGACAGTGGCAAAGATATCGATTCCGACCGCCCCCTCGACGCAAAGGATTATCCTATGCCCTTGACTCCCAACGACCAAGGCTGGAACAACTTGGAGAGCCCTGCCCCGGGACCGCGAATGAACGCCACTTTCGTTACTCTTGCTCGAAACAGCGACCTGTGGGAGATTGTTCAGTCCATTCGCCAAGTTGAGGATCGATTCAACCGACGATACGGCTACGACTGGGTCTTCCTTAACGATCAGCCTTTCGATGATACCTTCAAGAAGGTTACCACCTCTCTCATATCTGGCAAGACCTTCTACGGTTTAATTCCTGAAGAACACTGGTCGTTCCCCGAGTGGATTGACCAAGAAAAGGCCAAGAGAGTTCGTGAGGATATGAAGGAGCGAAAGATCATCTACGGTGACTCCATCAGCTACCGTCACATGTGTCGATTCGAGTCTGGATTCTTCTTCCGTCAGCCCCTGATGATGAACTATGAGTACTACTGGCGCGTAGAGCCCTCCATCAAGCTCTTCTGCGACATTCATTACGACCCCTTCCGTCTCATTGCGGAGCAGGGGAAGAAATACAGCTTCGTTCTCAGTCTCTACGAGTACATTGACACTATTCCCACACTCTGGGAGAGCACGAAGAAGTTCATGGCCAACCACCCCGAGCATATCGCGGAGGACAACTCGATGCATTTCCTGAGTGATGACGGTGGCGAGACTTACACCAAATGCCACTTCGTATGTTTTCTGCTATATTCAAGTTTCTGTTAGCGACTTTACTAACCTACTTTAGTGGTCCAACTTCGAAGTTGGTAGTCTTGAGTGGCTCCGCAGCAAGCCCTACATTGACTTCTTTGAGTCTCTCGACAAAGACGGCGGTTTCTTCTATGAGCGATGGGGCGATGCTCCCGTTCACTCGATCGCCGCTGGTCTTTTGTTAAAGAAGGAGGAGATTCACTTCTTCAATGACATTGCCTACTACCATGTTCCCTTCACTCACTGTCCCACTGGAGAGCAGAAGCGCCTTGACCTACGCTGCCACTGCGATCCTAATGAAAACTTTGACTGGAAGGGCTACTCTTGTAAGTTTCATCTAGTTTCCTGGCCAATTGATAGTGATCTAACTGAACCAGGCACCTCCCGATACTTTGAGCTCAATGGCTTAGAGAAGCCCGAGGGCTGGGAGGAGCAAACCTAAAAAATTGTTGCCCCAAAATGGGGTTTGGCGTGCGTGTACGTTTTAACATATTAGGTTGTAATGCGCGTTAGATTTCCCTTTTTCTGACCGCATCTTGACGGGGGTTCATTTGGGGGGCGGGGATACGGCAAATATGTTTTAAAGTGGCTACGAAAGAAAAAGGCGTCTGGGTTTGAAACACTTTGGACAGCTTTGGTCATGTAGATGTATATGAATCAACTGGTTTCTTTTAGGATATGACACATATGTCTATTCTGACCTGACATGTCTCAATATTGTACAAGTATTCGTATAGTAGGTACATGGCTCGCGGCCTATCTAATGGATCCTTCTCAGGATGGCAATCCCCGTAAATCAACTTTATCTCAAGTATTGATTAGAAACCATGGCTTCACCCTTCAACATTCCATCACATTTAACCAATTGTAGCCTTCTTGGGCTTCTTGGTGCCGTATTTACTCCGGCTAGTCGTTCGGCTCGCAACACCACCCTTGATTTATGTTAGCACCGTCTGCATAATTGAAGGTCTAAGAAGCATTGAAACGAGTTTTTTGGTTGTAGAAAAAAAAAAAAAAAAAAAAAAACAATTAAGCCAAGAGGGAAAAGTTGGACATACGAGATCTAGAGCTCCTCGGACAAGGTGATATCGCACACCAGGACAATCCTGCGCACGTCCACCGCGTACAAGAACAACACTATGTTGCTGAATGTTGTGTCCTTCGCCAGGGATGTAAGCCGTCACGACAGAGCCGCTGGAAAGCTTGACACGCGCCGTTTTTCGCTCTCCTGAGTTGGGCTTCTTGGGTCGCACGACACCCACTCGCAAGCATACACCCTTGAGCGCGGGACAGCGTGTGTTGGCCAAAGCAGGGGAAACGGCGTGGCGAGCGCGCTTGCCCTTGCGGCAGCCGCGCAGGACTTGGTTGAGAGTTGCGGAGCGGGCGGGGGTCGTGCTAAAGGTACGGAACGATGGGATGGCGGCTGAGGTTCGGAGGGGAGTAGTTGCGGCAACGAGGGGGCGACGAGTCGCTGGGGAGAAGAATTGGCGGAGGATGGAGCCGACCATGGTGAACGAGGTGGGTTCGAAGGGAGGAGAAGTCGAATTGGCGTCTTTTGGTGCAGCGGCCAGATGCTCCCTAGCCTAGTCTCTCACAACGACTGAAGCTCTCACGACTCCATATCGAAATCTCGGCCTTGCTCTCAATTGAATCACGTGATTACATGCTCTCGGCACCAAAGATTCTCCGTCTTCCGAAATCCTTGTTCGGGGAAAACGCACATGCCATCTATTGAAGGCGCCGAACAAAAGCGGGCCCTAAGTCACCCGGCTAACTCCCGTCTCAATGACGCCCGCCGGAGCTCCCCGCAAATTGAAGGTCTTATACGTACCGCGGGATGGGAGGTTATCCTCGGCTGGGCCCCATAACTTAGGCCGAGCAAGCTTCAAAGTTGCGAACTGTAGCCGGGAATCTTAGCCCTCTGGCGGGTGGCGTCGCTGCTTGACACGGCTGATCTGACAGTGCTGGTATTTGATAAGTGTGTCACACAGCTCCCTTCCCTCGGATCTTTTCGTGTGGGTGTTTAGTTTGGCTCGTGATCAGCGTCGTTGCCCGTGTCTCTTTTGCTTTCTTCCACCTTGCATACCTCGTACCCTGTGTTTCTTTCACAAGCCAGCACACGCAGATCTCCTACCCTAATCATGTCGTCGTCAATCGGTCGGGTCATTCGACCTGCTTTGAGGGGGGGTAGAGCTCTCTCGCAGCATCTAACCGTTGCTGGGACCGCTCCTCGAACAATCTTGAGAAGTTCCATGTAAGCAAGCTTCCCACCGTCCCTTTCCTCATTACTTTTTATCGAGGCAGAGGGGTTGGGCCTCAATTGACACTTCAATCGCTCACAGCTCTCACAGCTCCAACGCCTCCATCCGTGCCCTCTCCACCACTCTCCCCCGCCATAATGACCTCCCCTTCGACATCTCCGAGATTCCCCCAACACCCATCAGCCACCTCTCCGAGGTCGAGGCCGCCATGGCCGAGACCGTCTCCAAGTTCGCCACGGAAGTCATCCTCCCTCGTGCCCGCGATATGGATGAGGCGGAAGCTATGGACCCTGCCATTGTTGAGCAACTCTTCGAGCAGGGTCTGATGAGCGTAGAGATCCCGGAGGAGTACGGCGGTGCAGGCATGAACTTCACCTCGGCCATTATTGGTATTGAGGAGCTTGCTCGTGCGGATCCTAGTGTCTCAGTTCTTTGTGACGTTCACAACACGCTCTGCAACACGGCTATTATCAAGTATGGCTCCAAGGAGCTGAAGGAGAAGTGGCTTCCCCGTCTAGCCACCAATACTGTCGCTTCATTCTGCCTGTCCGAACCCGTCTCTGGCTCCGATGCCTTCGCCCTGGCCACCAAGGCGACTGAGACAGCCGATGGCTTTACCATCAATGGAGGCAAGATGTGGATCACAAACTCCGTCGAGTCCGATCTCTTCATTGTCTTCGCCAATTTGAACCCTAGCAAGGGCTACAAGGGCATTACCGCCTTCCTCGTTGAGAAGGGTACTCCTGGTTTCTCCATTGCCAAGAAAGAGAAGAAGCTGGGTATTCGCGCCAGCAGCACCTGTGTCATCAACCTCGACGATGTCAAGATTCCCAAGGAGAATCTGCTGGGTGAGCGCGGACACGGTTACAAGTACGCCATCTCTCTTCTCAATGAAGGCCGCATCGGTATCGCCGCTCAAATGACTGGTCTGGCTCTTGGCGCTTTCGAGAACGCGGTCCGCTACGTGTGGAACGATCGCCGTCAGTTCGGCCAGCTCGTCGGTGAGTTCCAAGGCATGCAGCACCAGATCGCCCAATCCTACACCGAGATCGCCGCCGCCCGCGCCCTCGTCTACAACGCCTCCCGCAAGAAGGAGGCTGGCGAAAACTTCGTCAAGGACGCCGCCATGGCCAAGCTGTATGCTTCTCAAGTCGCTGGCCGTGTAAGTGGACTGGCCGTCGAGTGGATGGGCGGTATGGGATTCGTGCGTGAAGGTCTTGCCGAGAAGTATTTCCGCGATAGCAAGATTGGCGCCATTTACGAGGGTACCAGCAACATCCAGTAAGTTCCATATTGACATTATGATGACGAATGAAAATGAGAAACTAACATTGTCACAGGTTGAACACAATTGCCAAGCTACTTCAGAAGGAATACACCCAATAGATGGTACATGTGAAAACTAGAAACACCTTTTTTTTTATAGGATTAAACAAGACAGAAAAAAAGTAGCAAAATGAGAAATGAATTCATGGTCATTCGTGATTACTTTACCTGGTAATGATGCACAGCTCCAACGAAGATTTATCTTGTCCATGAGCCTCCATATTGGGATCATCAGGGCGCCTAGGCCACAACCAAGGCACATCACTTCACGAGATGAGAATGGTCGTCTCAATAGGCTTATTTCCAACAACTTCATTATCTTATTTCTACTAAGCAGGTATGCTCTTCCTATCATCCATTCCGCCAACCAGTACTATGCCAAGAAGGCTAGCACCCATACACATTTTTCTTCAACGCTGCTTAATAGCATAAACAAATCACTACCACAACCAAAATAAAGCGAACGACAGAACGGGATCTCCGTGGAGACACCTACAAGAAAGTTCGCTATATCAAAATCACTAAACCGCGGTGTCCGGCCATCTAACCTTCATCGCTCCTGGGTATCCGATAGGCAAGACAATCCCCCACCGCGGGCGCCATCATCGTGTCATAGAAATGTAAATCATCGTCAATCTCGAGTATTCTCGGGCTCATGGGTCTGCTCAGATACTTCGAGACTTTCCAGGCGTCCGAGCCCGCTCAGCCTATAGAGTCCGCTCAGCCTCGGGGATCGGCTCGGAAACTTGAGCCTGCCCTTTCCCTTTTCCAGTCTCTGGGGTCTGTTCAGTCTCTGGGTCCTGTTTAGCGGCCCGACTCTGTGGGATGTTTCGAAACTGTTCAACCTCTAGAGGCTGCCCAACCTCTGGTATCCTGTCAGCTTTCCGCAACCGTTCAATGTCTCGAGCCTTCCGCTCCTCTCGTTCTAGCCGACCCGCCTAGTCGAAGTCGGCAGTATACGAGAAGCCTCGGAATTCTTCTTGCATGGCTTGTGATAGAACTACACTTAAGTTAGTAATTTGATTTCTAGGGCTTGATACTAAAATTGGCTTTCAACATACCAGATTGGACCGGAGTAAGGACTGGAGTAACACTGGTGAATTCGGAATCAAAGTTACTAGTGTCGGTCGCGCTTTTGATGGTCGGCATGAAGGGAGGCTGCACCCGCTTGTGGTAGATATCATCCCAATTAATGTTTCTGAAGAAAGGCTGGCTCATCACCTCTCCAGCATCAGTGGGTCCGCTTCCCAGTCGCTGATCGGGCTCACGCGTAAGGAGCTTCTGGAGAATCGACACAGAGTCTCTAGGCATGTGGATGGGGTAGAGAGGCTCATCAGCGAGAATGGCGTCATAGATCTCGTCTTCGTCCTCTCCTCGGAAGGGAGACTGTTGGAGAAGCATCTGGTAAATCAGGACGCCAAACGCCCACCAGTCAACGGCACGACCGTATTTCTTATCAAGCAAGATCTAGGAGCAGTCAGCACATGGTTCACTTTCAAAGCGGAATTGAACAAACTCCATACCTCAGGGGCCATGAATTCAGGAGTACCACAGAAAGTACTGGTTGTGGACCCATACCACATGTCCTCCTTACAAAGACCATAATCGGCAATCTTGAGATGACCATCGAGTGTCAACATAATATTGTCGAGCTTGAGATCACGGTAAACGACGCCGTTTTCATGGAAATACTTGAGAGCTAAGCACACTTCGGCGGCATAGAACCTAGAGCATGATTAGCGTTACCTTCGGGGTTCTATTCGACAGGGAAAACATACTGTGCTCGCTTCGTTCCAAACTGTCCTCGCTGAATGTGTAACATGAGATCACCACCGCTGATATACTCCATGACGAAGTACACACGGGTCTCAGTCTGGAAACAAGCATGAAGGTTAGTCAAGAAGGGGTGGCGCTCCCTGTTAGCTATCAGGAAAACACGCTTCTCTGATCGAATGCTCTCGACCTCATCATTCTCGATGATGAACTCCTTCTTCAAGACCTTGATCGCATACAGCTTCCTTGATCGCTTTGTCTCGGCCAACATGACCTTTCCAAAGTTACCCTTACCCAAGACAGCCAAAAAGTTGAAGTGATCGAGGCCAATCCGTTGTCCAGTTCCGGGATCGGTTGCCAATGGCAAAGCCTTGCGTTGACCGCCAGGTCCGGTAACCTGCTGTTGCTGCTGTGGCGGCGGCTGCGGTTGTTGCTGAGGCGCGGCTTCGGGAGTCTGGGGCTTCGGCACAGGCGCCTGCTGTTGGAAAGCAGACTGCTGCTGTTGCTGTTGTTGGTGGATTGGTAAGGGAGGTAGGGCTTGTTGTGGAGGAGGCTGCTGAGGCTGTTGGGGCTGCTGCTGGGCAGGTCTCTGAGCTGAAGGTTGCTGCCCATAGTTCGCATAGTCGGCAGGATTGTACTTGCGTTGCTGAGGGCCGCCATACTGGCCACCCTGGGCATATGGGTCCTCAGGCCTGTCGTACCCTCCGGATCCTCCACTGTATTGGGAGAAATCTGATTGCTGCCGTTGAGGCTGGGGCATTCCAGACATGGCAGCGGTGGCCGCCGCTGTAGCTGCCGAGCTAGACGAAGTACGGTCGGGGTGTGCTGGTCGTTGCGCCGGTTGGTTGTACATTGCCTTCGCCGCCTCCGTTGCGTCTGGAGACATTGGTGCCTGTCCATAAGCCGAGACATTCGTACTAGAGTATGAAGCTGCTTGTGAGTGGCCGCTGCTAGTGGTTGGGCTCTTTCCGGGTCGCAACGTCTTCTCAGTGAGAGAGGAGACCTTGGCCTGTCTCTGTTTCTGAGTCCTGATCCCGTCCAAAATTTGGTTTGCAACCGCCATGGACATGCCACAAAAGTCGGGGACCAAGTGTACACATTGGGCATGAGAGGTAAGCCCACATTCTATAGCGAGTTAGCAATGAAAGCCTACGATGAGGGGCTAATGACGTACCTGAGCATTTTCTGCAATTCTTTTTTCCGAAGGGCAAGATGTAACCACAATGGCAGCACCAGTTGGCCGTGACGTTGGAGAATGGCTGGAATCGGTGGGGAATACGATGGTTGATCTTCTCTTCGTCCGGATCAGTCTCGGCATTGCTCTTGCTGATACACTTGGTGACAACGCTGGAATAACACTTGGTGTGGCAAGTGTACTTGCAGTCCTCGCACTGCATTCCTGCTGAGTACTTCAGGAAGTCTCCGCAAAGAGCACAGCGCATAATGTTGTAGAACTGGTGCTGCACAAACTTGTGGCCGTACATCTCGTGAACCTCCTCCTTGCGCTGACGAACGGCGCCTTTTCGTCCAAGACCCAAATCAACGGGCCGTCGATCCTTGTTAGTCTTGACAAAGCTCATCTGAAGCTGAATCTGTCCTGTAGGCTCGAGGTTGAACCAACCATCAATAGGACCTGAGTTGACTTGGGGAGTAGGGCCAGGAACTCCATAGGCTCCTTGTCCTTGTCCTTGTCCTTGTCCTTGAGGACCTGGCGATGTAGAAGCACCACCAAAGCTACCGGGACTTTGGGGGAACTGGCCAGGACCACCGCCAGGGGTGCCCATGCGATCGGCAGAAACCCAGCCAGAACTATTCATTTCAGCTTCAATTCTCTTTCGTCGCATCTCCTCCACGATATCAGATATTCTGACCCAGAGGAGACCAATAGGCATCGGGTGCTCGCCGGGCTTGTCGTAAACTGTAAGTTCAATTTCGTTGGCCTTGTCGACTTCGATGTTATGATACTCAGCCTCCCAGCGATCGGTGCGGGAAGCTCTCGTGCGCGCCATGACGGTGTCCTCAACCTTCACGGCCACAAACGTCTCGGGGCCTCGAGCAAATCTGCCGGTCGCGGCATGGTCGACATCCTTGACAGCTATAACTCTGATGGATAGCTGTCCGCTGAGAGGCTTTCTCAAATTGGGGGTATTTATGGAGTCGTCTGTGACGTTGTCAGCCTTGCATTTCTTTTGACAAAGAACATATCAGCGAGGGCTCGTGATCAACTTACCGTCTTGGGCATCAGCTGAGTCGACATCGATGTGAAGCTCTTCATATCTCTTGAGTGCTTGCTTCAAGAGTATTATCTTCTGCTTACTCTCGACTTTTCGAGCAGCAGCGTCGGCCTTGCTCTTTCTATCGCCTTCCATGCCATAGAGCTGAACCATCTTTTCAATACCTTTGAGGTACTGCTCTTCAACATTGAGCTTGAACTGAATCTGGGACAGCATGAGCTGGATGCGGGGCCCAAGATGAGGAGTATCATATTTAATCAAATCTGTCAACGGCGGTTAGCCCTCTGGAAGGTTGTTGGCGGCAGGTAGGATCCAGCGACGTACCTAGCTTGGTATAGTTAGGTCGAGGTTTAGAGAGGCCAGCAGTGCTGGGACCAGGGGAGGCATAAGGATGACGGGGAGGTTGCAAGTCGCCATACTGGCCAGATCCAGATCCGTAGGATCCTCGATCTCCTGAGTAGTTGCCCGAGCCGTCCTTTGGCGGAGGAGCAGGAGCATCAGGAGAGTCACTGACGGACATGCCCTCGACGCCCTGGTTGACACGACGCATCTGAATGTCGCGCAGCTTCTCCTCAAAGAACTGTAGGTTGCGGCGGCCCTCACGCATCTGAGAGTCGAGGCGAGAGCGGACGGCCTCATTATTGGTCTGGGCCCTCATCGCATTGGCGGCGTTGATGAGGGCCTTCTCCCGCTCAATCTTCTTGTAAATATTCTGGATTGCCTCCTCGTCATTCATGGCGGCGGAGGGAGCGCGATGCGTTCGCGCAAAACGACTGGAGGAGAATAGGATAAGGTCGACGGCGATGGCCGGGATTTAAAAAAGATGGGCACGACTAGAGGATGTCGACTTGTTGGTTCAAGATCGGGTGTCGTCGACCGACACGAGGAGAAAAGAGAGGGGAGAGGAGGGGGCGTAATGCCTGCGTCGATGGGAAGGTCGCAATAGGAGGGGCACCAGCAAGACAAAAGCAAGTACCAGCGTGAGGTGTCGACTTGCCGGTGTCGAGGCTGGTTGAAAGGGAAGCGAAGCCAGCAGAAGGCGGAGAGCGGGAGGGAGAAGGAAGAGAGTAAGAGGTGGTGTGGTGGAAGAAAGATGTCGTCAGTGATGGGATAGGACGGGATGGAGGTTGGGTCCCTCTTGTGGTGGCTGTTTTGGGGGGGGGGAAAGGAGCCTGGGAGGGGAGCCTGGACTGGGGGGGGAATGCTTTTGGGTGATTTTTTTTGGCGGGGTTTCTTCGTCTGTTGTGCATGCGGTAAAGGTGGCGGTAAGCTAAGCTAAAGCTCTACAGCGATAAATTATTAGTGGGATGTCTTAGTGGGCTGCCGCCCTCCCAAGCTGTAGGACACCTGGAAGCTGGAGGACCATGAGCTGGGCTAAAGGTAACGTGGAGGCGTGTGCCCAATGCCCCAGCCCAACACCAAGCCAAGTGTGGGCGAAGAAAAGCTTGGACCTGACCGGGACTCTCGCCCTCAGGTACCGCCGTGTCGGCCTGAGGTACCGGGCTCGACTGTAGTAGCTTGGATCGTTGTCATTATATCTTGATGTGTTGCTGTTGCCCATTTAAACGACAATTAGAGCGTGCAATCTCTTTAATTTAGCAGCAGCCACTTTTGCTTGGCTCATTCTGTGATATCAAAGAGTATCAGACTACTTTATCTCGTTCGTCCCCTCCCGAAAGGATACCCCGTCCGGATAACTTTACAGGCAAGTTCACGCAACTTAAGCTGACAGGTAATCTTTTGAGGCCGGCCTCCACACTCCCTCGACATCTTTGTGCAGTACCAAAGGTGTGCCCATGTGCTTCTGGTGTGTTTACAGCGTTCGTCGTTTGGTGCTCACCTGATGTAACGGTGTGTTTGTGTCGTCTGTTGTCTCAAGTTCACGTTCGCCTAGGCACAGTATCAATTATCTGCTGTCACCTCAAAGTGTGCTGCAATAACACACATCTCCCTCCATCCGTCTCCCCGGTTGGGCAGTATCTGACCAGGGTCACGGCAGCGCTGTCGGATAGGAACATCCGGGTGATCTCCAGTTGGTTGTGAGCGCTTGTGTGGCTAAACGGAGCTGAATGGAGCTGAATGAAGCTGAGGCAATCAAATGTTACCAAAAACTGTGGGAGTCGCATCCATTGCCGTGATTAGGTGACCATTTCGCTGCCGGCAATGATCTCACACCAACCTCTAATAGAACGGCCTAAACCTAATGGTAGGACAGAGGACAGTAGCATCAGGCAAACAAAGACCCATCTTATTCGGCACGGGATCTCGCATTATCCGAAGCGGTAATGACAAAATCTCCTTCGTACCGACAATGGCCATGTTTGTTGCTGGATGTCATGCGCGTGTCACGCATTATGCCCTCAAACACACATGATACAGCCAATTAATCAATCAGAGAATAGCTCCACAAGAGACAATGAGAAGAAGCCTGAGGATTCTATGATTCCACATAAGAAACGTCAGAACGCCATAGCTCTTTCTTACATCGAGGCTTGCCCTGACATGTGAATTGATAATCATCTCTTCTACGTAATCCTGAGGCTCAGCTCGGCGCTGGCTTAGTTAGGACTTGCCCTACAGTCCTTGATGTAGGACTTTTGTTCTTTCAAACCAGGTATGCGTACCACTGAAACGGGCGGCATATGCACAACTACGTAGTACAGTTAATTGGACTCGACAAGTAAACCCTTGAAGCTTTTTGTCGCCGCCTAGCAAACATAATAAACAATGTTTTTGTTTTCTTCGCTTTTCTTTTCCTTCTTTTTTTTTTCTGGTAGCCTTTTCCCGTCACGGTATACAGCCTAGTAGTGCTCCTTCAACTTCATACCAGTCAGTCCAGCATCTTTACCAAGTATTTCCACAATTACCCTTCTTCTCCGACGAAAATAATGCATGTAAGAAATATATACCGGGAAAAAAAATTGTTCTGCTTATTATTCACGACTTGGGTTTCTTTTCAGATACCGTAATAACCCTGTTTCCCATCGTTATCCATCGTTATCAATTATCACGCGGTTAGCCCGGTGACTTAGACGATCCCTTGCTTGAGATCGCCCATTAATACAACCAACAGAGGACGCCAGCTCAGACCGCTCCTCTATCGGCGCCAGCTAACCCCGGTCTCAACCCCGACCTTGTCTGATGAATAAGGATGACAGACATCTCTCTTTTATTTGCGTGTTACGCCCCCTAGAGCGGTCTCGCACCACACAGATCATCCCCGTCTTACCCTGTGCCGCCTCTACCACGAATGCGACGTCACCACTGCGTTTTCTACTTTCAACGATTAACCTTCGTCGCGACGGCGAGACATTTAATCCTCAGCCCTATAACCCATGATCACCAGTCTCGGCGGTCATGCATAAAGCTGCACCCGATTGGTCGCTCTTCATGACGAAATCGCCGATGTTCTTGTGTGGTGGGGTCCTCCTCAATCTCAAATTGACTAAGAAACCAGCTGATTCCACAAAGCCTACTATTAAGAACTCTTATGTAGTCTATTTTTAATGTAGAAGAGACAAGTTTGGTAGTGTACAAACGGCCTTAAATGGTACAATGTATAAACTTGTGAGCCTGGGCAACATATCATAGAGCTTAAGCTCATGATCTCCGCACTAGCAGCAGGGCAAGACTCCCTGTCAATGCTGCTCCAGCCAAGGCACCCTGAAGTGCCAGTAGCGACGCGTCCCTCATCCGCAAGTCTATCCGTCGCTCGCTGAATAGATCTGCTGCCAGGACTCTCCACCTGTGATGATCTAATCCCGCCTCTTTCACTTTCTGTTGCCATGACACCTCTGAGCCTTCCGGCACTTCCAGCGATGTCTCCGAAGTAAACTCACTGGGTGTTGCTACCACAGGCTCAAGAGGTGTAGGAATAACATCACGCTGGGTAATTTTCTCTGTCACCTCCGTCCAGGGTTCCTCCGCAACCTTGATAGCCTCGACGATGGGCTCGATCGCGGCAATCCGATCCCGTTTCTCGAGAGCCAGCTTCACTTCTTCAAGTTGACTCCGGACTTCTTCTAGAATCACCTTCTCCTCCGCAACAACTCCCCTCACCAATCTCCTTCGTTTCCAGGGCTCGGCTACAAATTGGAATATGATGAATAGGACAAAGTTCATGCCCATCAATCCCCACGTGCCCCAAGTGCTGGCCCTTCGGATTCGGTCACTCCAGATTTGCTCCTCATGATATCGCTTCAAGATTCCTGCGTTGAGACGCTGGTTCAGACTCTGTTCATCCGCCTCAGCCTCGGTTAGATCCTCCTGCGATGCGGCAACTTCGCTCTCGAGCACGTGGTCCGTTCGGTATAGTTCGGTGAATCGCTCGAGATCAAGGGACGACCACGAATCCTTGCGGGCGAGGAGAGTTGTGACTTCGCGCTGCGTCGCGGCTCGTTTCGTGTGGGAAGTCTTATAATTTTGGCGGGCATTGCGGACGCGTTCGTGGGCTTCTGCGAGGGCGGTCTCGAGCTCGGCGTTTTTACGCTTTATATGCTCAATGCTGCTGTATCCCGTAACATCGTTCAGGGTTTGAGTGGCGTTGAGGGCTCGCGCTTGCAGATTGTCCATGATCTCACTGAACTTTTGCATCAGCTTAGTCCGGCGGCTCTCTGCCCACGACGGGAGATCTTGGGGCGATTGTGTGTCTTCCGGAACCGTGCTTCGAGGTTTGAGGTTGGGCGGCTTCGACTCATCCATCTTTGCACCATCTAATTGTGTCGCTTCAAGCTTGACATTTTCAGCCTTCGCGTGCTCAGCCCGAAGTTGCTCGATCAAGTCAGGTTCGGTCCTGGGTTCACTCGGCTTGTCCTCCTTCGAGTTTGACGTCGAATTGGGGTGCTTCGGCGGTATCTGGGTTGAGTAGAACCGTCCTGGGGTACCAATGGTCAATATGCTGCACCTTAGACATATTGCCGAGCTCCGGGTGGCTCGTCTTTGTCCCCATGCTGTCTTGCCCTGCCACGCAGCCCGATCGAATCCCAGCCTGGCATGGCCAGAGGCGAGCCTAGCTACTGGGCGAGCAAAAGGCTGCATTGCTGAACCGAATGGCGGGCGCAAGGGGTGGTGGTGGTGAGTGCCCGGCTTGTTCGCGGCTATTTAGATCTCGAGGTCGACATGTTGAGACAGAGGGCCCGAGCCAGGTACCCGGCCGTTGTCGGGAATGTGCAACTTTCTGCCGCACTTGGCCGTGCTAGGAAGGGCCAGGCGCCACCGCCTTCGCAGCGGGCGGGCGTGCGGTGGGGTGCTAAGGACCAGTTCTAGTGGATACAGGGGACGGCTACAGGGGGTGTGGGCTGTGGGACGGCAACGGCGGGGCATTTTTGCTCGCTGTGCGGCGATGGTGTGGAGGGGTTCTCTCCACTATCAGAGCCCGCTGTGCACTCCAATGACGAAAGTACAAAGGGTCCTAAAGGGAACGGGAACCAAGCCAAGGCCCCGATCAAAATATTATGCGTTGTTTTTGTTGCTAATACCACGATTCATTCAACTCCATGGCCTATCAATTGGCGTATCTAAGTTCTTAGCTACTGGGGTATTTTTTCTCGGTGTGTCTGTTTCTGCGTAATCCGGTCGCATCTTAATCTCAATCGCCATCAAAATGCTGCCCCTCCCCCTCCTTCGTGCTTCTGTTTCTTCACACCTCACTTCGACGACCTTTTTCCCCTCGAATGGCTTTGCGCGATCTGACCTGTTTCGATCGCTCGTTGAACTCGATACTATAGCCCTAGGCATCGATTGGAAACAGCATAGTCACTTCTCTTTAAAACGATAGCCATAAAATCCGCCATCATGGGTTCCATTCCGTCCAACTCTGAGACCCCTGCGCTTAAGACGAACCCTCGTTTTATTTTCTTTACCGACTTCGATGGTACCGTCACTACCGCCGATTCTAATGATTTCATGACCGATAACCTTGGCTTCGGAGTTGAGCGTCGTGTCGCGCTCAACAAGGAGGTTCTCTATGGCCGCACTCACTTCCGTGACTCCTTTGTCGAAATGCTCGACTCTGTCACCACCCCCTTTCCCGAGTGTCTTGAAATCCTCCTTAAGAACATTAAGCTTGACCCTGGATTCAAAGAGTTTTACGACTGGGCTCAAGCGAACAACGTCCCCATTGTCATTCTGAGCGGTGGTATGGAGCCTGTTATTCGCGCGCTGTTGGACACTCTTTTGGGGCCTGGTTGGGATATTCAGATTGTGAGCAACAATGTTGCTGCTCGAGAGGGAAAGAATATCAATGAGAAGGGGGGCTGGAAGATTACCTTCCACGATGATAGGTGAGCTGGCTCCCGTGATGTTTAGAAAGTTCAAACCTCGATCTAATTGCCACCAGCATTCACGGCCACGACAAGTCCATCGAGATTCGCAAGTACTCATCCCTCCCCAACCGACCCACCATGTTCTACGCCGGTGACGGTGTATCCGATCTCTCCGCTGCCAAGGAGACCGATCTTCTTTTCGCAAAGGCCGACAAGGGTGAGTCTTGTGAAATTGTAAACCCCTGTGGCAGGATCGCCTCGCTAATACAGAATCAAAAGACCTTGTTACTTGGTGTGAGAACGAGAATGTCCCATTCGTTACCTTCCGCGACTGGTCCAGCATCCTCCAAACTTGCAAGGAGATTGAAGCCGGCAGCCTTTCTGTCAAGGATGCTGCTCGTGGTCGCATCTGATTCCACAACAGTATATAAGCTATTCGGTGTAGGAAGGATGTGCAGGCCCCCGAGAAGAGAGAAAACTTTGAATAGTATCTCGATGCGACAACTGATAGACTCACATGATTTTAGATGATAGACGACAGAAGTCCAAGTATTTGATTATAGACTCGATATAGATTATAGAGAGAAATCTCACATTTATACAAAAACGAAAATAAACACGCACAACTGAGCCTGGATCCCATAGCACCCCCCAAGTCGTTAAAGCTTTCATTTTACCTTGTTTCATCGATTGACGCTTTCGTTTGCCTTTTATCCCAAGCTTCTCATGAGCTGATTCAATCGAAACCCAACTTATCACTACTGTTAGGCTGCACTCAAGGTCTGTTTACCTGACCTCTTGTTCTTCTCTACTCCGATCTCTTTTGCTCAGTAGGAATGCAATACCAGCATACAAGCATAACCACGAACAAGGAAATCACAATCGGATGAAGCACCCACGTCCCAACCGCCTGGGCAAGCAACCCGGTGACGAAGGGTGCAACGGCACCACCCATGCTACCACAAGCACTAATCGTCGCCATTCCGCTGAGAGCCTCCCGACGCGTCATGCATCGCATAAAGACAGCAGCTGCGCAAGGATAAATGGGCCCCAAGAGCAAGCCGACAAAGGACACGGCGACGGCCTCGCCAATAATGTTGGGCACCCACCACACCAGAAATTGGAACACCAGCGCGCCGACAGTCAGGCCGTAGACGAACTTCTTCTCACCGAAGCGCTGCGCGGGATGGGAGAGGAGGAACCGACCCAACGTAATGCCGGCCCAAAAACCAGAGGAGACGTAGCCGACATGGGCTGGGTCGCCGTCACGAGTGTTGATGAGGAACGAGATGACCCAACCGGATATGGATACCTCTGCGCCCTGGTAGGCGAAGATGAAGATGGCGCCGAGGAGGACGACTCGGAGTTGCATGACGCCAACCATAGAGGTGAGAATCGACTCCCCCGGAGCATTCTCTCGGGCTCTGGCGGCCGGGGACATTTCCTCTTCGTATCTCCAGAAGGACCACATGCCGAGAACAACGGTGCAGGCACCTATGCCGAGAGTAAGGAGGTAGTACCTTGTCCAGATCGCACCGGCAGCAGTGACAATGGCTGTGGCAATCAAGGGACCGACAGTGCCGCCTAAACCATACATGCCATGTGTCATGCCTAGCATCAGCGTCCCGTTCTGCAAACCGCCACAGAAGAGGTTGGCGATGGCAACATTGACTCCAATGCTAAAGCCAACGAAGAAGAAGGCACAGACTATGACAGGGAATGGCGCACCGACAACGTGGGCGATGTATGCCAGCGTCAACATTCCTTGTGCCAAACCTAGGAGTTTGGCCCGGCCGAGCTTCGCTCGTAGAGGATCGAGGGCGATGGCAGAGGCGAGGAAGCCAATTGCTTGGCCAACGAAGATGAGAGATACAACGGCATAGCCAATGTTATAATATCTGATTATGAGTTAGAGACCCATCAATGAGTATTCAGAGAAGAAGCGGCTTACTTTTCCATATAAGGGATCAGGGCCCCAGCTGCACTATCACTCAAGGCATTGCCCACGTTGGCAAGGAAAGCTGACAAGAGTCGAAAGCGGTTCATATAGGGGTTCCAAACAGTAGGTACCACCTCAACCGACGGGACTGGGCTAGGTGGCCTACTCATCTCGACATCCATTTCCTCCCTTGGGGTAGAGGCTCCAAGCTCGGGAGTTGCATGTTCAGAGATGCGATGATGGTCAAACGATTCTCTCTGAGGGGCACCTGGATAGGTCCTGGGAACCGCCCGTGCTGGCGCTGTTAAGGGACGATAGAGCTCTTCTGAAGGAGATTCAGGCAGAGATGGCTGCTGAATCTGCACAAGACCTCGAAGCATGACGGCATCCATTGTTAGAATATCTCAGAAGATTCTTTACGGCGAAAAATTTCACAAGAAAGGACTATCTCAAGGTCATTGAGGAATTCAAGAGGCAAAGAGAGGTGAACAGCGAGCGGCTGAGGAAAAGTGCAGTTGCACACCGAGAGCGGCGACGGTCAAGTATCGTGAGCTCTCGGGGAGCCAAGTCCCGAGATCAGCTGGACCATCGAAACTTCACAACCCCGCAACGGTATGACTCCATATGGTTGGATCTCATCTGATGGAATAACTAGCTTTGTGATAGCTCTTTTCTAAGCCGTGTTCCGAGAAGAAAAGAAGCAACACCACGAGTCCACAAAATCGGGTAATGGGGAGAAGTGGACGAAAATATGGGTCGATACTACATGGCTCAGATTACCCGGTCAAGTTGGGTTTCACGATGCTATTCTTGTCGAATTGGACGGCGTGCTCTTATCACAGCTCCTCCCCCTGTTAGGGCCGAATGGGTTTGGCATAGTCTTGCAGGTTGGGAATGCAAGATGAAAAATCCTCTTGTAGCGTGACGTGCTGACAAAACCACCGACTGCGATCTCCTAGTTAGAACGAAAGCTGGTTGGCTGCGAACTCGGCCGTTATGTGACAACAATGAGGAGCCTCAACTGAAGGGGTTCCCACGGCAAAAGGGTCCGGTAGCAGCTAGCTTCCGGCTCACCGAGATAGCATGTGGCACCATGTCCGATTAGCCAGGAGAGAAGTGCAATAGCCGAGAGTGAGACTCGTCGACCCAGACAATAAACCTCGTCTGTGGCTAGGGGCGGTCAAGGTGAAGTTCGGTCAATCCAAATGTAGCAAGTCCGCGACTCCGCGGTCTATCCACTTAATAGGTTTCACCGTAGTATTTCCGGTAGCCCACTCAGCCTACGAGCGAAGTTGTGATGAGGTGATTGGCCAAAATGGTGTTGTCAAGTTGGCTGCGTCTATCATTTTACCCCTCCATCATTTTCGCTACAGTTATGAGCAAAAAGTATCTTCCTGTCTGACTAAAAAAAGAAAAAAAAAAAGATTGGGCGGATAGACCACGTGACACTGTACCAATATGAATTTCTTTAACTGTGCCCACGCTAAGAACTTAGAGGACCAGACATAAGCCAAAACTGGCCCAAATAGCAAGCATATTCAGGCCGAGTCTATTTTTGAGATGTACTGTAGCTTGTATACAGTGCATTTAGAGCGTAGATATTACGTAATCTTTATTACCGGTCGGTTCACAGTGCACCTGACGCTGAGTGTACAAAACTGGCCGACAGTGGCAATCACCTAGTTACAGAGCTACGAGATGTAGATGTACTATTTTGCTGACTTAGAGCCTTACTTACATGTCAGTCAAAAGCATTACCATGCTGATATAAGAACGACAACTGGCAGGAACTAGAATTGGGCTCGAAGATTCGACGATGGGTATTGAGAAAATGACAAGTTTCCGAGAGCCCCTATGACCCTCGGAAGGTAAAGAGATAAGAGATATAAACTTATGAAATGCCATACACAGAGTGGGCATAATCTCATTTGGAGCTTTTACTGTAGACCGTCAGGCAAAAGCACCTGAAATGCTAAAAACAACCCTAATGAAATTGCAAAGCTTCAGGACCAGACTCCTGATTTCTCTCGATAAATAATTCGCAACTCTCGTTCAATAAATCCCATAATAACCACTCTCCCCGATTTACAACCAAAAACAACACTAGGTCCAGACACTGCTAAGCAGGAAGGACGAAACTGTGGCGGCACCCAGAGTAGCTTTTTGCCTTGCCAAATTAGCCAACACCTGTCTTGACTAATCCCAATACCACTAACACAATCAGTAAGAGGCATAGCAACATTGCTCTCTAATGAAATTGCGTTTGTTGTAGAAATTCTGCCGGAATCAGTATAAAGGCATGAATTACTAGGATCAAACCAAAGGTGATTCGTTACAACATCTAGTACAGTCTGGATGCATTCACCATCGTTCACGCGCCAGAGCCGGATTGTCTTATCACCAGAGGCTGAGGCTACCAGTTGCGAGTCGTGTGAGAAGGCCACTGAATTTATCCAATTTCGGTGGCCTTGAAGCTCTTGGATGCATTCGCCATCGTCCACGCGCCAGAGCCGGATTGTCTTATCACCAGAGGCTGAGGCTACCAGTTGCGAGTCGTGTGAGAAGGCCACTGAATCTACCAAGTCTTGGTGGCCGTGAAGCTCTTGGATGCATTCGCCATCGTCCACGCGCCAGAGCCGGATTATCTTATCACCAGAGGCTGAGGCTACCAGTTGCGAGTCGTGTGAGAAGGCCACTGAATTTACCCAGCTTTGGTGGCCGTCAAGGATCTGCTGCCACCAGTCCCAATTATTCTCCGGTTCTGGCGGAAGAGACATCCATTTAGGAATATTATGGTCCTTAAAAAACGCCTCTCGTATAATACTATTCTTTGGCGTAAAAGCTAAAACAGATGAATAGATTTGAAGAGGTGTAGAATTTAGCATTGCTATATTAGCGAGAATAAATCGCCAAGCATCCTGGAGAAAATTTGCTAGTTGTCTGCATCCCTCGGACTGTAGTATTCTTAGTATTTCTAGTAATTCAATATCTTAGTACAACTTACTTGAAGGACTGATTGTAAGTCCTTTATTATACCGAGGCTCTCATATGCTCTCCCTATAAGGCTTAGTGCCTCCAGCCAGTGGAGAAAATGTTGTAGTAAAAACTTGAAGACTGGTCCATTATCATCAATACATATATCTGCTTGTTGTATATGGTAGGTCTAGTAACGGCAAGCATATTTCTGTTCTGAAGAGATAGTTGAATTGATATCTTCAAGCCTGATAGATGAACGATCTGTCCCTGGCCACGAGAGCTTGCATAAATCCATCTGGAGAAAGCTATTGAGAAGTCGTAGGCAATGTGCACTCATCACTTTATGTGCTTGTCTCTGGTCCACATAAAATGGGTTTTGCTCTTCCTTAGGATCGAGAAGAAAATCGCGAAATGAAAGATGAAGCAATCTAATGGGAGCACCCCGAGGTGATGGAATGCTTAGAACTGAGTGTAGGAATTTTAGAGTACGGTTGATAGTGGCGATGGGCTCTTGAAGCATCTGCTCCAGGGCTGAGGTGGAGAGAGGGTCTGCAAGAATGATAATTGAGCCCACAATCTTTCGGAAATTCTGGAGGACTTGGTCCTTTTCAGTTTGTCCAAGGCCTTCAATAAATCGATCTAAGACAAACCGGTAGATGGTATTGAGATTCGAATATGGCCCCCCAGTGCGGTAGTTCATAACCTCCAGAAGCCTTTCTTTCGGGTCCAACCTGTCTTCGCTGAGAAATCTACAAATAGTAGCAGCAGCAATAAAGAGAGGGCTTGCCGTTTCTGCCAAAGCAGATATTTCATCTTGACTGGGCCAATCCTCATGCAGGTCGTGGTTGCGTCTTATGTTTCCGAGCTCATATTTGAGATAGATAATTATATCTTGCTTAATAATCTTCTCAGGGATATCATGAAGGACAAGATCCTGATAGGAGTCCTCCACAGCTCTAAAGCCAAGGCGGATTGGCAGCTCTGGCCTGCTTGTGATAAAAACTCTTAGCTTTGGTGAAGTTAGGTCCTTCGCGCGAGAGAAAAGATTGATAAGCAGTTTGACATCCCTATCTTGGTCGCATTCATCAAGGGCATCGACTATAAACACCAATGTCATGAGTCTCCAAGAGTCAGAGGAGATATTTCTCAACGGCTGCATAATGAGCTTGTCAAACTGATCCCGGGCTGCCTTTTCAGTAATATTTTGATCTTCAACAATAGCAGCTGTGATTTGTGGCGCTGTGGCCGGTACTCTTACAGCCAACTGGGCTGCAATCGTTGTGAAGAACTTGGACAAACTCCCTTGGTCAGCCTCTCCTCTCTTAAAGAAGAAGTTCGCACCGAGGTGGCCTGATACAGCACAAGACTTAGCAACAGTGCGGGATATGGTAGACTTTCCCGTGCCGGCCATGCCGTTGAGCCAGAAAATAGGCTTGGCGCAAGGGTCGTTTGCCCATCGATGTATTTGTTGTAACAGGTCAACTCGAGTATTTACCAGGCAGATCGAGTTATGTTCCTCGGCGAGAGAATCGAAAGAGGCACCGGCAGCAACAAGGAGACGATCGAGCACAACTTTCTGATCGACGCTATGCATAGTCATACTGATTGGAATGTGGTCAGTTACTAGGAATTGTACATATACTAAGGGTCATAGTTGCTAGCTTACTGCATACTTTGGAGTTCTTGCTTTACATCAATTACCGCAGATTGAACATTATTCATATGTTCTCTAACTTAAAACTCCGTAAGCGATAAAATATACCAAAGGTTGAATGGAGGAACTAACGCGATTTGACTACATCGACCACCCGCCGTGTCGCTTCAAGCTGCCTCGTAGGAATATATCCAAGCAGTTCCACCGCAAACGCAGCTGCCGTAGCTGACGCATACCGCTGCCATCGATCATTTTTATGAGAATCAGCATAATCACAGACGCCTCTGATCACAAGGCAGGGAAAGTGGTCCATCAGACCGGCGGCTTCCATTTCGACACACATACACTGCTCCCCAGCAACCTCTAAAAGGCTATCCCGAATGCTAGCATCTTTGATAAGGGTATTTCCAGAAGCAATGACTCCATAGTGGATCTCTGGATCAGTAGAATCCCGTGGGTCTCGCTTAACCTCCCGGGATTGGTCGCACTTGTCGCAAGCATCGCCCCCGATATGATCATAATCTGATGGGAATAGGTGATCATTCTCAAACCCTTGGTGGGTGTAGTTGTTCTTTGGTCCCTTCATGCGGGGTTTGGCCGTATACATTCCCTGCAGCAGACCAGGAATCTTAGACAGTTCAATCTCATGCTCTGCTCGCAAGTTCGCTAGTGCATTGAGAAGAACCAGGGGAGGCTTGTCAAGAGATCCTTTCCGCTCCCAAGTCAGATCGGGCTTTGCCTTCCCTAGGTCATATTGGACTACTCCCCCAGTAGTTCCATCTGGTCGGCTCACTACAACATCACCAAGTCGGATATCTCGACCCCGACCAGGTTGGGCGATACCCCCCCCAATACCTACCAGTAAACCGATCCGAATATGAGGCAAGGACGAGATTAGGTTCGACGCTGTGATTGCTGCAGAATTGTTTCCATATATTCCATCGGGAAGCGAAGCGATTACAATATTATGCTTGCCTATGCGGCCCCACGTGTATGAATTGTTGTCGGATGGGTGTTGATCGAAGCTTTCAGGTGCGTCGTGGGGTTCATCGAGCAGTGCGGTTGCCGACGCGCGCTCGATATGGAGAGCAGCAATCCACCCTATGGTGTAAAACTCTGGGCTATCGAGCTGCTTCATCAGTATTGATAGGTTTTGATCTCACCCAACCCAGGTACCGGTAGTTGATAGATCGGTAGATGAGAGCTTAATTAGCTCAGGTCTAACTTTTGATCTAAGAGTGTTTGAGAGCTGGATGTGGGGATGCGGGGTTGTGTCTAGCTGAATTCTCGGTTACCTCTTTAGGGTGAAGCAAGCGGGACGAAGAAACAACTTTTCGAGCAACTAGGCCAAATTATATTAACCTTGGACTATCTAAAGGAAATGCTACTATACCTACAAGGTTGCATTGTAGATTATGTCAGGTAGATCTCGATAAGCAAAGTAGAACTGGGGTCTTTGAGCAACCAGTGCTGTCCTTTCCCATCAACTAGAGTTATGTACGAAGGTCTGCGACAAAAGTTTGTAGTCACCGACTAAGTCACACGACCGGGGGTGGCACAGTGCATCCTAATTAGGCTTAGCGCCTTCAATGTGATAACTTTGTCAAAGACCTCGGATTTGAACGATTTGGCATTGAAGCTGCCGGCACAGCTAAGCCAGCCAGGCGGCGAGACCAACAGGAAAACCCAACTAATCTAGCTGCACCCTTACGATGTATTTCCCTTATTCAAGCCCTATTTTCGTGACCTATGCGTCCTGTGAGAAGGTAGAAAAGATCCCCTTTATTTAACGCTGCTGCCGACCGAGTGAAATATTGCAACTGTTGCGGCTGCCCGTCTTCAATATCCTCCGCATCTTCCCAATCACCACCATCGCCTTCAGTAGCTGGATTCATCTTCAAAATATCCTCAATTTCGTCATATAAAGCGGCTCTTTCTTCGTCGGTCATATTGGGTGGCGGGCTTCCTTCCTTGTAGTTGTTTTGGCCTCTTAGATATAACACCCACTGTAAATTTCCTTGGATGCGCTCCACGAACCTCTGCATTTTTTCCTGTGGGAATTTTGCCCATTTTTCCTTCCACATTTCCTCGAGCTTTTTCCTTAGTGTTGTTGAAGGGATGCGGCAGGAAAATTTAAGACGTGCCCAAGGAGGCTTAATAGCAGAGAGATCAGGTGAATTTGGCGGCCATTCGAGAACTTAAAATCCCCGATCCTTCCATAGTTCCTTATTCCAGTGTGAAGCATGTGCTGGGGCATTATCTTCCTGGGTTAACCATCTGTAATCTGGTTTGCAAGCTTCTAGGTCAGAAAGGAAGGGGAAAAATAGAGGTTGCAGAACCTCCTTACGATACCTCATCCAATCAATTCCTCCCTTGCCCTTACGGACCATTTTGCCTGTTTTCTCATTGAACTTCCACTCCGGGCGGCGCCCGCGTTTCTTAGGACCTAGGGATAGGCGACGGATCCCTGTTTCTGCCTCCCAGATCGACCGAGCACTAGCCTCAGCGCTATCGTTGAACTGTTGCATCAGTATCTCATATCTCTTCTTCATCTTAGAGGTCTCGGTTGGCCACACATAGCAAGGGCCCTTCCTTTCCCACGTAAAACAGCCCCAGAATATAAATTCCATCCGACCTTTCCATTGTCTTCGAACGTTATGAATATGAAAAGCTTCATAAGCTCGTCTCCATACACGCCTTTTACCTCGTTGGATACCTCTAATAACAGAGGTCTCATCAGACCAAATAACCCTCTTCCAATCCTCAAGGCTCCAATTACAATACTCATAGTACCATAGAAGCCAAGCTCGAATTTGGGCCTTATTCAATCCAGGCTTAGTGGTCCGCTTGACGCTATGGAATCCTTGTTACTTAAGGAAGCGTTGTATCGTGCGGGGAGAAACGTTGATCGATTTGTCTTGAGGTTTAGAGGGACCGGCGAGGACTTCAGCGAGCTGTAGGGCCGAATATTCGCGTGTGGTGCTATTCTTGGTGAGAGCTTGTATTGTACGTTCTGCTTTATCCCCTGTGAGAACCTTTGGTCTCCCTGACCGTGGGCGGTCCACAACGTAGGCCAACAGAACGGGTAGGCCTTCACTCCACCCTCGTTCCTTTGCCT